>CM075865.1:35502584-35778109 GCA_038021265.1 Cyprinella venusta | reverse complement strand
GAGGGGGTCAAAATTTCGGCCAAAAACGACAGTGTTACCCCTTATGTTTTTTTTTCGGGTCAAAACTTTGACGTCCGATATCTCGGCTCTGGAAGGGTCTAGAGCCTCCATTTTTGCGTGCTGGTCGAAATCTCGTGGCCCTCTGTCAGAATCCAGAGTTTCAAGAAGATCGGAGGGGGTCAAAATTTCGGCCAAAAACGACAGTGTTACCCCTTATGTTTTTTATTCAGGTCAAAAATTTGACATCCGATATCTCGGCTCTGGAAGGGTCTAGAGCCTCCATTTTTGCGCGCTGGTCGAAGTCTCGTGGCCCTCTGTCAGAATCCAGAGTTTCAAGAAGATCGGAGGGGGTTAAAATTTCGGCCAAAAACGACAGTGTTACCCCTTATGTTTTTTTTTCGGGTCAAAACTTTGACATCCGATATCTCGGCTCTGGAAGGGTCTAGAGCCTCCATTTTTGCGCGCTGGTCGAAGTCTCGTGGCCCTCTGTCTGAATCCAGAGTTTCAAGAAGATCGGAGGGGGTCAAAATTTCGGCCAAAAACGACAGTGTTACCCCTTATGTTTTTTTTTCAGGTCAAAACTTTGACATCCGATATCTCGGCTCTGGAAGGGTCTAGAGCCTCCATTTTTGCGCGCTGGTCGTAGTCTCGTGGCCCTCTGTCAGAATCCAGAGTTTCAAGAAGATCGGAGGGGGTAAAAATTTCGGCCAAAAACGACAGTGTTACCCCTTATGTTTTTTTTTTCAGGTCAAAACTTTGACATCCGATATCTCGGCTCTGGAAGGGTCTAGAGCCTCCATTTTTGCGCGCTGGTCGAAGTCTCATGGCCCTCTGTCAGAATCCAGAGTTTCAAGAAGATCGGAGGGGGTCAAAATTTCGGCCAAAAACGACAGTGTTACCCCTTATGTTTTTTTTTTCAGGTCAAAACTTTGACATCCGATATCTCGGCTCTGGAAGGGTCTAGAGCCTCCATTTTTGCGCGCTGGTCGAAGTCTCGTGGCCCTCTGTCAGAATCCAGAGTTTCAAGAAGATCGGACGGGGTCAAAATTTCGGCCAAAAACGACAGTGTTACCCCTTATGTTTTTTTTTTCAGGTCAAAACTTTGACATCCGATATCTCGGCTCTGGAAGGGTCTAGAGCCTCCATTTTTGCGCGCTGGTCGAAGTCTCGTGGCCCTCTGTCAGAATCCAGAGTTTCAAGAAGATCGGAGGGGGTCAAAATTTCGGCCAAAAACGACAGTGTTACCCCTTATGTTTTTTTTCAGGTCAAAACTTTGACATCCGATATCTCGGCTCTGGAAGGGTCTAGAGCCTCCATTTTTGCGCGCTGGTCGAAGTCTCATGGCCCTCTGTCAGAATCCAGAGTTTCAAGAAGATCGGAGGGGGTCAAAATTTCGGCCAAAAACGACAGTGTTACCCCTTATGTTTTTTTTTCAGGTCAAAACTTTGACATCCGATATCTCGGCTCTGGAAGGGTCTAGAGCCTCCATTTTTGCGCGCTGGTCGAAGTCTCGTGGCCCTCTGTCAGAATCCAGAGTTTCAAGAAGATCGGAGGGGGTCAAAATTTCGGCCAAAAACGACAGTGTTACCCCTTATGTTTTTTTTTTTCAGGTCAAAACTTTGACATCCGATATCTCGGCTCTGGAAGGGTCTAGAGCCTCCATTTTTGCGCGCTGGTCGAAGTCTCGTGGCCCTCTGTCAGAATCCAGAGTTTCAAGAAGATCGGAGGGGGTCAAAATTTCGGCCAAAAACGACAGTGTTACCCCTTATGTTTTTTTTTCAGGTCAAAACTTTGACATCCGATATCTCGGCTCTGGAAGGGTCTAGAGCCTCCATTTTTGCGCGCTGGTCGAAGTCTCGTGGCCCTCTGTCAGAATCCAGAGTTTCAAGAAGATCGGAGGGGGTCAAAATTTCGGCCAAAAACGACAGTGTTACCCCTTATGTTTTTTTTTCGGGTCAAAACTTTGACATCCGATATCTCGGCTCTGGAAGGGTCTAGAGCCTCCATTTTTGCGCGCTGGTCGAAGTCTCGTGGCCCTCTGTCAGAATCCAGAGTTTCAAGAAGATCGGAGGGGGTCAAAATTTCGGCCAAAAACGACAGTGTTACCCCTTATGTTTTTTTTTCGGGTCAAAACTTTGACGTCCGATATCTCGGCTCTGGAAGGGTCTAGAGCCTCCATTTTTGCGTGCTGGTCGAAATCTCGTGGCCCTCTGTCAGAATCCAGAGTTTCAAGAAGATCGGAGGGGGTCAAAATTTCGGCCAAAAACGACAGTGTTACCCCTTATGTTTTTTTTCAGGTCAAAACTTTGACATCCGATATCTCGGCTCTGGAAGGGTCTAGAGCCTCCATTTTTGCGCGCTGGTCGAAGTCTCGTGGCCCTCTGTCAGAATCCAGAGTTTCAAGAAGATCGGAGGGGGTCAAAATTTCGGCCAAAAACGACAGTGTTACCCCTTATGTTTTTTTTTCGGGTCAAAACTTTGACATCCGATATCTCGGCTCTGGAAGGGTCTAGAGCCTCCCTTTTTGCGCGCTGGTTGAAGTCTCATGGCCCTCTGTCAGAATCCAGAGTTTCAAGAAGATCGGAGGGGGTCAAAATTTCGGCCAAAAACGACAGTGTTACCCCTTATGTTTTTTTTTCAGGTCAAAACTTTGACCTTCGATATCTCGGCTCTGGAAGGGTCTAGAGCCTCCATTTTTGCGCGCTGGTCGAAGTCTCGTGGCCCTCTGTCAGAATCCAGAGTTTCAAGAAGATCGGAGGGGGTCAAAATTTCGGCCAAAAACGACAGTGTTACCCCTTATGTTTTTTTTCAGGTCAAAACTTTGACATCCGATATCTCGGCTCTGGAAGGGTCTAGAGCCTCCATTTTTGCGCGCTGGTCGAAGTCTCGTGGCCCTCTGTCAGAATCCAGAGTTTCAAGAAGATCGGAGGGGGTCAAAATTTCGGCCAAAAACGACAGTGTTACCCCTTATGTTTTTTTTCAGGTCAAAACTTTGACATTCGATATCTCGGCTCTGGAAGGGTCTAGAGCCTCCATTTTTGCGCGCTGGTCGAAGTCTCGTGGCCCTCTGTCAGAATCCAGAGTTTCAAGAAGATCGGAGGGGGTCAAAATTTCGGCCAAAAACGACAGTGTTACCCCTTATGTTTTTTTTTCGGGTCAAAACTTTGACATCCGATATCTCGGCTCTGGAAGGGTCTAGAGCCTCCCTTTTTGCGCGCTGGTTGAAGTCTCATGGCCCTCTGTCAGAATCCAGAGTTTCAAGAAGATCGGAGGGGGTCAAAATTTCGGCCAAAAACGACAGTGTTACCCCTTATGTTTTTTTTTCAGGTCAAAACTTTGACATCCGATATCTCGGCTCTGGAAGGGTCTAGAGCCTCCATTTTTGCGCGCTGGTCGAAGTCTCGTGGCCCTCTGTCAGAATCCAGAGTTTCAAGAAGATCGGAGGGGGTCAAAATTTCGGCCAAAAACGACAGTGTTACCCCTTATGTTTTTTTTTTCGGGTCAAAACTTTGACGTCCGATATCTCGGCTCTGGAAGGGTCTAGAGCCTCCATTTTTGCGCGCTGGTCGAAGTCTCGTGGCCCTCTGTCTGAATCCAGAGTTTCAAGAAGATCGGAGGGGGTCAAAATTTCGGCCAAAAACGACAGTGTTACCCCTTATGTTTTTTTTTTCAGGTCAAAACTTTGACATCCGATATCTCGGCTCTGGAAGGGTCTAGAGCCTCCATTTTTGCGCGCTGGTCGTAGTCTCGTGGCCCTCTGTCAGAATCCAGAGTTTCAAGAAGATCGGAGGGGGTAAAAATTTCGGCAAAAAACGACAGTGTTACCCCTTATGTTTTTTTTTTCAGGTCAAAACTTTGACATCCGATATCTCGGCTCTGGAAGGGTCTAGAGCCTCCATTTTTGCGCGCTGGTCGAAGTCTAATGGCCCTCTGTCAGAATCCAGAGTTTCAAGAAGATCGGAGGGGGTCAAAATTTCGGCCAAAAACGACAGTGTTACCCCTTATGTTTTTTTTTTCAGGTCAAAACTTTGACATCTGATATCTCGGCTCTGGAAGGGTCTAGAGCCTCCATTTTTGCGCGCTGGTCGAAGTCTCGTGGCCCTCTGTCAGAATTCAGAGTTTCAAGAAGATCGGACGGGGTCAAAATTTCGGCCAAAAACGACAGTGTTACCCCTTATGTTTTTTTTTTCAGGTCAAAACTTTGACATCCGATATCTCGGCTCTGGAAGGGTCTAGAGCCTCCATTTTTGCGCGCTGGTCGAAGTCTCGTGGCCCTCTGTCAGAATCCAGAGTTTCAAGAAGATCGGAGGGGGTCAAAATTTCGGCCAAAAACGACAGTGTTACCCCTTATGTTTTTTTTCAGGTCAAAACTTTGACATCCGATATCTCGGCTCTGGAAGGGTCTAGAGCCTCCATTTTTGCGCGCTGGTCGAAGTCTCATGGCCCTCTGTCAGAATCCAGAGTTTCAAGAAGATCGGAGGGGGTCAAAATTTCGGCCAAAAACGACAGTGTTACCCCTTATGTTTTTTTTTCAGGTCAAAACTTTGACATCCGATATCTCGGCTCTGGAAGGGTCTAGAGCCTCCATTTTTGCGCGCTGGTCGAAGTCTCGTGGCCCTCTGTCAGAATCCAGAGCTTCAAGAAGATCGGAGGGGGTCAAAATTTCGGCCAAAAACGACAGTGTTACCCCTTATGTTTTTTTTTTCAGGTCAAAACTTTGACATCCGATATCTCGGCTCTGGAAGGGTCTAGAGCCTCCATTTTTGCGTGCTGGTCGAAATCTCGTGGCCCTCTGTCAGAATCCAGAGTTTCAAGAAGATCGGAGGGGGTCAAAATTTCGGCCAAAAACGACAGTGTTACCCCTTATGTTTTTTTTCAGGTCAAAACTTTGACATCCGATATCTCGGCTCTGGAAGGGTCTAGAGCCTCCATTTTTGCGCGCTGGTCAAAGTCTCGTGGCCCTCTGTCAGAATCCAGAGTTTCAAGAAGATCGGAGGGGGTCAAAATTTCGGCCAAAAACGACAGTGTTACCCCTTATGTTTTTTTTTTCAGGTCAAAACTTTGACATCCGATATCTCGGCTCTGGAAGGGTCTAGAGCCTCCATTTTTGCGCGCTGGTCGAAGTCTCGTGGCCCTCTGTCAGAATCCAGAGTTTCAAGAAGATCGGAGGGGGTCAAAATTTCGGCCAAAAACGACAGTGTTACCCCTTATGTTTTTTGTTTCAGGTCAAAACTTTGACATCCGATATCTCGGCTCTGGAAGGGTCTAGAGCCTCCATTTTTGCGCGCTGGTCGAAGTCTCGTGGCCCTCTGTCAGAATCCAGAGTTTCAAGAAGATCGGAGGGGGTCAAAATTTCGGCCAAAAACGACAGTGTTACCCCTTATGTTTTTTTTTTCAGGTCAAAACTTTGACATCCGATATCTCGGCTCTGGAAGGGTCTAGAGCCTCCATTTTTGCGCGCTGGTCGAAGTCTCGTGGCCCTCTGTCAGAATCCAGAGTTTCAAGAAGATCGGAGGGGGTCAAAATTTCGGCCAAAAACGACAGTGTTACCCCTTATGTTTTTTTTCAGGTCAAAACTTTGACATCCGATATCTCGGCTCTGGAAGGGTCTAGAGCCTCCATTTTTGCGAGCTGGTCGAAGTCTCGTGGCCCTCTGTCAGAATCCAGAGTTTCAAGAAGATCGGAGGGGGTCAAAATTTCGGCCAAAAACGACAGTGTTACCCCTTATGTTTTTTTTTCGGGTCAAAACTTTGACGTCCGATATCTCGGCTCTGGAAGGGTCTAGAGCCTCCATTTTTGCGTGCTGGTCGAAATCTCGTGGCCCTCTGTCAGAATCCAGAGTTTCAAGAAGATCGGAGGGGGTTAAAATTTCGGCCAAAAACGACAGTGTTACCCCTTATGTTTTTTTTTCGGGTCAAAACTTTGACATCCGATATCTCGGCTCTGGAAGGGTCTAGAGCCTCCATTTTTGCGCGCTGGTCGAAGTCTCGTGGCCCTCTGTCTGAATCCAGAGTTTCAAGAAGATCGGAGGGGGTCAAAATTTCGGCCAAAAACGACAGTGTTACCCCTTATGTTTTTTTTTCAGGTCAAAACTTTGACATCCGATATCTCGGCTCTGGAAGGGTCTAGAGCCTCCATTTTTGCGCGCTGGTCGTAGTCTCGTGGCCCTCTGTCAGAATCCAGAGTTTCAAGAAGATCGGAGGGGGTAAAAATTTCGGCCAAAAACGACAGTGTTACCCCTTATGTTTTTTTTTCAGGTCAAAACTTTGACATCCGATATCTCGGCTCTGGAAGGGTCTAGAGCCTCCATTTTTGCGCGCTGGTCGAAGTCTCATGGCCCTCTGTCAGAATCCAGAGTTTCAAGAAGATCGGAGGGGGTCAAAATTTCGGCCAAAAACGACAGTGTTACCCCTTATGTTTTTTTTTTCAGGTCAAAACTTTGACATCCGATATCTCGGCTCTGGAAGGGTCTAGAGCCTCCATTTTTGCGCGCTGGTCGAAGTCTCGTGGCCCTCTGTCAGAATCCAGAGTTTCAAGAAGATCGGACGGGGTCAAAATTTCGGCCAAAAACGACAGTGTTACCCCTTATGTTTTTTTTTTCAGGTCAAAACTTTGACATCCGATATCTCGGCTCTGGAAGGGTCTAGAGCCTCCATTTTTGCGCGCTGGTCGAAGTCTCGTGGCCCTCTGTCAGAATCCAGAGTTTCAAGAAGATCGGAGGGGGTCAAAATTTCGGCCAAAAACGACAGTGTTACCCCTTATGTTTTTTTTCAGGTCAAAACTTTGACATCCGATATCTCGGCTCTGGAAGGGTCTAGAGCCTCCATTTTTGCGCGCTGGTCGAAGTCTCATGGCCCTCTGTCAGAATCCAGAGTTTCAAGAAGATCGGAGGGGGTCAAAATTTCGGCCAAAAACGACAGTGTTACCCCTTATGTTTTTTTTTCAGGTCAAAACTTTGACATCCGATATCTCGGCTCTGGAAGGGTCTAGAGCCTCCATTTTTGCGCGCTGGTCGAAGTCTCGTGGCCCTCTGTCAGAATCCAGAGTTTCAAGAAGATCGGAGGGGGTCAAAATTTCGGCCAAAAACGACAGTGTTACCCCTTATGTTTTTTTTTTCAGGTCAAAACTTTGACATCCGATATCTCGGCTCTGGAAGGGTCTAGAGCCTCCATTTTTGCGCGCTGGTCGAAGTCTCGTGGCCCTCTGTCAGAATCCAGAGTTTCAAGAAGATCGGAGGGGGTCAAAATTTCGGCCAAAAACGACAGTGTTACCCCTTATGTTTTTTTTTCAGGTCAAAACTTTGACATCCGATATCTCGGCTCTGGAAGGGTCTAGAGCCTCCATTTTTGCGCGCTGGTCGAAGTCTCGTGGCCCTCTGTCAGAATCCAGAGTTTCAAGAAGATCGGAGGGGGTCAAAATTTCGGCCAAAAACGACAGTGTTACCCCTTATGTTTTTTTTTCGGGTCAAAACTTTGACATCCGATATCTCGGCTCTGGAAGGGTCTAGAGCCTCCATTTTTGCGCGCTGGTCGAAGTCTCGTGGCCCTCTGTCAGAATCCAGAGTTTCAAGAAGATCGGAGGGGGTCAAAATTTCGGCCAAAAACGACAGTGTTACCCCTTATGTTTTTTTTTCGGGTCAAAACTTTGACGTCCGATATCTCGGCTCTGGAAGGGTCTAGAGCCTCCATTTTTGCGTGCTGGTCGAAATCTCGTGGCCCTCTGTCAGAATCCAGAGTTTCAAGAAGATCGGAGGGGGTCAAAATTTCGGCCAAAAACGACAGTGTTACCCCTTATGTTTTTTTTCAGGTCAAAACTTTGACATCCGATATCTCGGCTCTGGAAGGGTCTAGAGCCTCCATTTTTGCGCGCTGGTCGAAGTCTCGTGGCCCTCTGTCAGAATCCAGAGTTTCAAGAAGATCGGAGGGGGTCAAAATTTCGGCCAAAAACGACAGTGTTACCCCTTATGTTTTTTTTTCGGGTCAAAACTTTGACATCCGATATCTCGGCTCTGGAAGGGTCTAGAGCCTCCCTTTTTGCGCGCTGGTTGAAGTCTCATGGCCCTCTGTCAGAATCCAGAGTTTCAAGAAGATCGGAGGGGGTCAAAATTTCGGCCAAAAACGACAGTGTTACCCCTTATGTTTTTTTTTCAGGTCAAAACTTTGACCTTCGATATCTCGGCTCTGGAAGGGTCTAGAGCCTCCATTTTTGCGCGCTGGTCGAAGTCTCGTGGCCCTCTGTCAGAATCCAGAGTTTCAAGAAGATCGGAGGGGGTCAAAATTTCGGCCAAAAACGACAGTGTTACCCCTTATGTTTTTTTTCAGGTCAAAACTTTGACATCCGATATCTCGGCTCTGGAAGGGTCTAGAGCCTCCATTTTTGCGCGCTGGTCGAAGTCTCGTGGCCCTCTGTCAGAATCCAGAGTTTCAAGAAGATCGGAGGGGGTCAAAATTTCGGCCAAAAACGACAGTGTTACCCCTTATGTTTTTTTTCAGGTCAAAACTTTGACATTCGATATCTCGGCTCTGGAAGGGTCTAGAGCCTCCATTTTTGCGCGCTGGTCGAAGTCTCGTGGCCCTCTGTCAGAATCCAGAGTTTCAAGAAGATCGGAGGGGGTCAAAATTTCGGCCAAAAACGACAGTGTTACCCCTTATGTTTTTTTTTCGGGTCAAAACTTTGACATCCGATATCTCGGCTCTGGAAGGGTCTAGAGCCTCCCTTTTTGCGCGCTGGTTGAAGTCTCATGGCCCTCTGTCAGAATCCAGAGTTTCAAGAAGATCGGAGGGGGTCAAAATTTCGGCCAAAAACGACAGTGTTACCCCTTATGTTTTTTTTTCAGGTCAAAACTTTGACATCCGATATCTCGGCTCTGGAAGGGTCTAGAGCCTCCATTTTTGCGCGCTGGTCGAAGTCTCGTGGCCCTCTGTCAGAATCCAGAGTTTCAAGAAGATCGGAGGGGGTCAAAATTTCGGCCAAAAACGACAGTGTTACCCCTTATGTTTTTTTTTTCGGGTCAAAACTTTGACGTCCGATATCTCGGCTCTGGAAGGGTCTAGAGCCTCCATTTTTGCGTGCTGGTCGAAGTCTCGTGGCCCTCTGTCAGAATCCAGAGTTTCAAGAAGATCGGAGGGGGTCAAAATTTCGGCCAAAAACGACAGTGTTACCCCTTATGTTTTTTTTTCGGGTCAAAACTTTGACATCCGATATCTCGGCTCTGGAAGGGTCTAGAGCCTCCCTTTTTGCGCGCTGGTTGAAGTCTCATGGCCCTCTGTCAGAATCCAGAGTTTCAAGAAGATCGGAGGGGGTCAAAATTTCGGCCAAAAACGACAGTGTTACCCCTTATGTTTTTTTTTTCAGGTCAAAACTTTGACATCCGATATCTCGGCTCTGGAAGGGTCTAGAGCCTCCATTTTTGCGCGCTGGTCGAAGTCTCGTGGCCCTCTGTCAGAATCCAGAGTTTCAAGAAGATCGGAGGGGGTCAAAATTTCGGCCAAAAACGACAGTGTTACCCCTTATGTTTTTTTTTTTCAGGTCAAAACTTTGACATCCGATATCTCAGCTCTGGAAGGGTCTAGAGCCTCCATTTTTGCGCGCTGGTCGAAGTCTCGTGGCCCTCTGTCAGAATCCAGAGTTTCAAGAAGATCGGAGGGGGTCAAAATTTCGGCCAAAAACGACAGTGTTACCCCTTATGTTTTTTTTTCAGGTCAAAACTTTGACATCCGATATCTCGGCTCTGGAAGGGTCTAGAGCCTCCATTTTTGCGCGCTGGTCGAAGTCTCGTGGCCCTCTGTCAGAATCCAGAGTTTCAAGAAGATCGGAGGGGGTCAAAATTTCGGCCAAAAACGACAGTGTTACCCCTTATGTTTTTTTTTTCAGGTCAAAACTTTGACATCCGATATCTCGGCTCTGGAAGGGTCTAGAGCCTCCATTTTTGCGCGCTGGTCGAAGTCTCGTGGCCCTCTGTCAGAATCCAGAGTTTCAAGAAGATCGGAGGGGGTCAAAATTTCGGCCAAAAACGACAGTGTTACCCCTTATGTTTTTTTTTCAGGTCAAAACTTTGACATCCGATATCTCGGCTCTGGAAGGGTCTAGAGCCTCCATTTTTGCGCGCTGGTCGAAGTCTCGTGGCCCTCTGTCAGAATCCAGAGTTTCAAGAAGATCGGAGGGGGTCAAAATTTCGGCCAAAAACGACAGTGTTACCCCTTATGTTTTTTTTTTCAGGTCAAAACTTTGACATCCGATATCTCGGCTCTGGAAGGGTCTAGAGCCTCCATTTTTGCGCGCTGGTCGAAGTCTCGTGGCCCTCTGTCAGAATCCAGAGCTTCAAGAAGATCGGAGGGGGTCAAAATTTCGGCCAAAAACGACAGTGTTACCCCTTATGTTTTTTTTTTCAGGTCAAAACTTTGACATCCGATATCTCGGCTCTGGAAGGGTCTAGAGCCTCCATTTTTGCGTGCTGGTCGAAATCTCGTGGCCCTCTGTCAGAATCCAGAGTTTCAAGAAGATCGGAGGGGGTCAAAATTTCGGCCAAAAACGACAGTGTTACCCCTTATGTTTTTTTTCAGGTCAAAACTTTGACATCCGATATCTCGGCTCTGGAAGGGTCTAGAGCCTCCATTTTTGCGCGCTGGTCGAAGTCTCGTGGCCCTCTGTCAGAATCCAGAGTTTCAAGAAGATCGGAGGGGGTCAAAATTTCGGCCAAAAACGACAGTGTTACCCCTTATGTTTTTTTTTCGGGTCAAAACTTTGACATCCGATATCTCGGCTCTGGAAGGGTCTAGAGCCTCCCTTTTTGCGCGCTGGTTGAAGTCTCATGGCCCTCTGTCAGAATCCAGAGTTTCAAGAAGATCGGAGGGGGTCAAAATTTCGGCCAAAAACGACAGTGTTACCCCTTATGTTTTTTTTTCAGGTCAAAACTTTGACATCCGATATCTCGGCTCTGGAAGGGTCTAGAGCCTCCATTTTTGCGCGCTGGTCGAAGTCTCGTGGCCCTCTGTCAGAATCCAGAGTTTCAAGAAGATCGGAGGGGGTCAAAATTTCGGCCAAAAACGACAGTGTTACCCCTTATGTTTTTTTTCAGGTCAAAACTTTGACATCCGATATCTCGGCTCTGGAAGGGTCTAGAGCCTCCATTTTTGCGCGCTGGTCGAAGTCTCGTGGCCCTCTGTCAGAATCCAGAGTTTCAAGAAGATCGGAGGGGGTCAAAATTTCGACCAAAAACGACAGTGTTACCCCTTATGTTTTTTTTTCAGGTCAAAACTTTGACATTCGATATCTCGGCTCTGGAAGGGTCTAGAGCCTCCATTTTTGCGCGCTGGTCGAAGTCTCGTGGCCCTCTGTCAGAATCCAGAGTTTCAAGAAGATCGGAGGGGGTCAAAATTTCGGCCAAAAACGACAGTGTTACCCCTTATGTTTTTTTTTCGGGTCAAAACTTTGACATCCGATATCTCGGCTCTGGAAGGGTCTAGAGCCTCCCTTTTTGCGCGCTGGTTGAAGTCTCATGGCCCTCTGTCAGAATCCAGAGTTTCAAGAAGATCGGAGGGGGTCAAAATTTCGGCCAAAAACGACAGTGTTACCCCTTATGTTTTTTTTCAGGTCAAAACTTTGACATCCGATATCTCGGCTCTGGAAGGGTCTAGAGCCTCCATTTTTGCGCGCTGGTCGAAGTCTCGTGGCCCTCTGTCAGAATCCAGAGTTTCAAGAAGATCGGAGGGGGTCAAAATTTCGGCCAAAAACGACAGTGTTACCCCTTATGTTTTTTTTTCGGGTCAAAACTTTGACGTCCGATATCTCGGCTCTGGAAGGGTCTAGAGCCTCCATTTTTGCGTGCTGGTCGAAGTCTCGTGGCCCTCTGTCAGAATCCAGAGTTTCAAGAAGATCGGAGGGGGTCAAAATTTCGGCCAAAAACGACAGTGTTACCCCTTATGTTTTTTTTCGGGTCAAAACTTTGACATCCGATATCTCGGCTCTGGAAGGGTCTAGAGCCTCCATTTTTGCGCGCTGGTCGAAGTCTCGTGGCCCTCTGTCAGAATCCAGAGTTTCAAGAAGATCGGAGGGGGTCAAAATTTCGGCCAAAAACGACAGTGTTACCCCTTATGTTTTTTTTTCAGGTCAAAACTTTGACATCCGATATCTCGGCTCTGGAAGGGTCTAGAGCCTCCATTTTTGCGCGCTGGTCGAAGTCTCGTGGCCCTCTGTCAGAATCCAGAGTTTCAAGAAGATCGGAGGGGGTCAAAATTTCGGCCAAAAACGACAGTGTTACCCCTTATGTTTTTTTTTTCGGGTCAAAACTTTGACGTCCGATATCTCGGCTCTGGAAGGGTCTAGAGCCTCCATTTTTGCGTGCTGGTCGAAGTCTCGTGGCCCTCTGTCAGAATCCAGAGTTTCAAGAAGATCGGAGGGGGTCAAAATTTCGGCCAAAAACGACAGTGTTACCCCTTATGTTTTTTTTTCGGGTCAAAACTTTGACATCCGATATCTCGGCTCTGGAAGGGTCTAGAGCCTCCCTTTTTGCGCGCTGGTTGAAGTCTCATGGCCCTCTGTCAGAATCCAGAGTTTCAAGAAGATCGGAGGGGGTCAAAATTTCGGCCAAAAACGACAGTGTTACCCCTTATGTTTTTTTTTTCAGGTCAAAACTTTGACATCCGATATCTCGGCTCTGGAAGGGTCTAGAGCCTCCATTTTTGCGCGCTGGTCGAAGTCTCGTGGCCCTCTGTCAGAATCCAGAGTTTCAAGAAGATCGGAGGGGGTCAAAATTTCGGCCAAAAACGACAGTGTTACCCCTTATGTTTTTTTTTTCAGGTCAAAACTTTGACATCCGATATCTCAGCTCTGGAAGGGTCTAGAGCCTCCATTTTTGCGCGCTGGTCGAAGTCTCGTGGCCCTCTGTCAGAATCCAGAGTTTCAAGAAGATCGGAGGGGGTCAAAATTTCGGCCAAAAACGACAGTGTTACCCCTTATGTTTTTTTTTCAGGTCAAAACTTTGACATCCGATATCTCGGCTCTGGAAGGGTCTAGAGCCTCCATTTTTGCGCGCTGGTCGAAGTCTCGTGGCCCTCTGTCAGAATCCAGAGTTTCAAGAAGATCGGAGGGGGTCAAAATTTCGGCCAAAAACGACAGTGTTACCCCTTATGTTTTTTTTTTCAGGTCAAAACTTTGACATCCGATATCTCGGCTCTGGAAGGGTCTAGAGCCTCCATTTTTGCGCGCTGGTCGAAGTCTCGTGGCCCTCTGTCAGAATCCAGAGTTTCAAGAAGATCGGAGGGGGTCAAAATTTCGGCCAAAAACGACAGTGTTACCCCTTATGTTTTTTTTTTCAGGTCAAAACTTTGACATCCGATATCTCGGCTCTGGAAGGGTCTAGAGCCTCCATTTTTGCGCGCTGGTCGAAGTCTCGTGGCCCTCTGTCAGAATCCAGAGTTTCAAGAAGATCGGAGGGGGTCAAAATTTCGGCCAAAAACGACAGTGTTACCCCTTATGTTTTTTTTTTCAGGTCAAAACTTTGACATCCGATATCTCGGCTCTGGAAGGGTCTAGAGCCTCCATTTTTGCGCGCTGGTCGAAGTCTCGTGGCCCTCTGTCAGAATCCAGAGCTTCAAGAAGATCGGAGGGGGTCAAAATTTCGGCCAAAAACGACAGTGTTACCCCTTATGTTTTTTTTTTCAGGTCAAAACTTTGACATCCGATATCTCGGCTCTGGAAGGGTCTAGAGCCTCCATTTTTGCGTGCTGGTCGAAATCTCGTGGCCCTCTGTCAGAATCCAGAGTTTCAAGAAGATCGGAGGGGGTCAAAATTTCGGCCAAAAACGACAGTGTTACCCCTTATGTTTTTTTTCAGGTCAAAACTTTGACATCCGATATCTCGGCTCTGGAAGGGTCTAGAGCCTCCATTTTTGCGCGCTGGTCGAAGTCTCGTGGCCCTCTGTCAGAATCCAGAGTTTCAAGAAGATCGGAGGGGGTCAAAATTTCGGCCAAAAACGACAGTGTTACCCCTTATGTTTTTTTTTCGGGTCAAAACTTTGACATCCGATATCTCGGCTCTGGAAGGGTCTAGAGCCTCCCTTTTTGCGCGCTGGTTGAAGTCTCATGGCCCTCTGTCAGAATCCAGAGTTTCAAGAAGATCGGAGGGGGTCAAAATTTCGGCCAAAAACGACAGTGTTACCCCTTATGTTTTTTTTTCAGGTCAAAACTTTGACATCCGATATCTCGGCTCTGGAAGGGTCTAGAGCCTCCATTTTTGCGCGCTGGTCGAAGTCTCGTGGCCCTCTGTCAGAATCCAGAGTTTCAAGAAGATCGGAGGGGGTCAAAATTTCGGCCAAAAACGACAGTGTTACCCCTTATGTTTTTTTTCAGGTCAAAACTTTGACATCCGATATCTCGGCTCTGGAAGGGTCTAGAGCCTCCATTTTTGCGCGCTGGTCGAAGTCTCGTGGCCCTCTGTCAGAATCCAGAGTTTCAAGAAGATCGGAGGGGGTCAAAATTTCGGCCAAAAACGACAGTGTTACCCCTTATGTTTTTTTTTCAGGTCAAAACTTTGACATTCGATATCTCGGCTCTGGAAGGGTCTAGAGCCTCCATTTTTGCGCGCTGGTCGAAGTCTCGTGGCCCTCTGTCAGAATCCAGAGTTTCAAGAAGATCGGAGGGGGTCAAAATTTCGGCCAAAAACGACAGTGTTACCCCTTATGTTTTTTTTTCGGGTCAAAACTTTGACATCCGATATCTCGGCTCTGGAAGGGTCTAGAGCCTCCCTTTTTGCGCGCTGGTTGAAGTCTCATGGCCCTCTGTCAGAATCCAGAGTTTCAAGAAGATCGGAGGGGGTCAAAATTTCGGCCAAAAACGACAGTGTTACCCCTTATGTTTTTTTTCAGGTCAAAACTTTGACATCCGATATCTCGGCTCTGGAAGGGTCTAGAGCCTCCATTTTTGCGCGCTGGTCGAAGTCTCGTGGCCCTCTGTCAGAATCCAGAGTTTCAAGAAGATCGGAGGGGGTCAAAATTTCGGCCAAAAACGACAGTGTTACCCCTTATGTTTTTTTTTCGGGTCAAAACTTTGACGTCCGATATCTCGGCTCTGGAAGGGTCTAGAGCCTCCATTTTTGCGTGCTGGTCGAAGTCTCGTGGCCCTCTGTCAGAATCCAGAGTTTCAAGAAGATCGGAGGGGGTCAAAATTTCGGCCAAAAACGACAGTGTTACCCCTTATGTTTTTTTTCGGGTCAAAACTTTGACATCCGATATCTCGGCTCTGGAAGGGTCTAGAGCCTCCATTTTTGCGCGCTGGTCGAAGTCTCGTGGCCCTCTGTCAGAATCCAGAGTTTCAAGAAGATCGGAGGGGGTCAAAATTTCGGCCAAAAACGACAGTGTTACCCCTTATGTTTTTTTTTCAGGTCAAAACTTTGACATCCGATATCTCGGCTCTGGAAGGGTCTAGAGCCTCCATTTTTGCGCGCTGGTCGAAGTCTCGTGGCCCTCTGTCAGAATCCAGAGCTTCAAGAAGATCGGAGGGGGTCAAAATTTCGGCCAAAAACGACAGTGTTACCCCTTATGTTTTTTTTTTCAGGTCAAAACTTTGACATCCGATATCTCGGCTCTGGAAGGGTCTAGAGCCTCCATTTTTGCGTGCTGGTCGAAATCTCGTGGCCCTCTGTCAGAATCCAGAGTTTCAAGAAGATCGGAGGGGGTCAAAATTTCGGCCAAAAACGACAGTGTTACCCCTTATGTTTTTTTTCAGGTCAAAACTTTGACATCCGATATCTCGGCTCTGGAAGGGTCTAGAGCCTCCATTTTTGCGCGCTGGTCGAAGTCTCGTGGCCCTCTGTCAGAATCCAGAGTTTCAAGAAGATCGGAGGGGGTCAAAATTTCGGCCAAAAACGACAGTGTTACCCCTTATGTTTTTTTTTCGGGTCAAAACTTTGACATCCGATATCTCGGCTCTGGAAGGGTCTAGAGCCTCCCTTTTTGCGCGCTGGTTGAAGTCTCATGGCCCTCTGTCAGAATCCAGAGTTTCAAGAAGATCGGAGGGGGTCAAAATTTCGGCCAAAAATGACAGTGTTACCCCTTATGTTTTTTTTTCAGGTCAAAACTTTGACATCCGATATCTCGGCTCTGGAAGGGTCTAGAGCCTCCATTTTTGCGCGCTGGTCGAAGTCTCGTGGCCCTCTGTCAGAATCCAGAGTTTCAAGAAGATCGGAGGGGGTCAAAATTTCGGCCAAAAACGACAGTGTTACCCCTTATGTTTTTTTTCAGGTCAAAACTTTGACATCCGATATCTCGGCTCTGGAAGGGTCTAGAGCCTCCATTTTTGCGCGCTGGTCGAAGTCTCGTGGCCCTCTGTCAGAATCCAGAGTTTCAGGAAGATCGGAGGGGGTCAAAATTTCGGCCAAAAACGACAGTGTTACCCCTTATGTTTTTTTTCAGGTCAAAACTTTGACATTCGATATCTCGGCTCTGGAAGGGTCTAGAGCCTCCATTTTTGCGCGCTGGTCGAAGTCTCGTGGCCCTCTGTCAGAATCCAGAGTTTCAAGAAGATCGGAGGGGGTCAAAATTTCGGCCAAAAACGACAGTGTTACCCCTTATGTTTTTTTTCAGGTCAAAACTTTGACATCCGATATCTCGGCTCTGGAAGGGTCTAGAGCCTCCATTTTTGCGCGCTGGTCGAAGTCTCGTGGCCCTCTGTCAGAATCCAGAGTTTCAAGAAGATCGGAGGGGGTCAAAATTTCGGCCAAAAACGACAGTGTTACCCCTTATGTTTTTTTTCAGGTCAAAACTTTGACATTCGATATCTCGGCTCTGGAAGGGTCTAGAGCCTCCATTTTTGCGCGCTGGTCGAAGTCTCGTGGCCCTCTGTCAGAATCCAGAGTTTCAAGAAGATCGGAGGGGGTCAAAATTTCGGCCAAAAACGACAGTGTTACCCCTTATGTTTTTTTTTTCGGGTCAAAACTTTGACATCCGATATCTCGGCTCTGGAAGGGTCTAGAGCCTCCCTTTTTGCGCGCTGGTTGAAGTCTCATGGCCCTCTGTCAGAATCCAGAGTTTCAAGAAGATCGGAGGGGGTCAAAATTTCGGCCAAAAACGACAGTGTTACCCCTTATGTTTTTTTTTTCAGGTCAAAACTTTGACATCCGATATCTCGGCTCTGGAAGGGTCTAGAGCCTCCATTTTTGCGCGCTGGTCGAAGTCTCGTGGCCCTCTGTCAGAATCCAGAGTTTCAAGAAGATCGGAGGGGGTCAAAATTTCGGCCAAAAACGACAGTGTTACCCCTTATGTTTTTTTTTCGGGTCAAAACTTTGACGTCCGATATCTCGGCTCTGGAAGGGTCTAGAGCCTCCATTTTTGCGTGCTGGTCGAAGTCTCGTGGCCCTCTGTCAGAATCCAGAGTTTCAAGAAGATCGGAGGGGGTCAAAATTTCGGCCAAAAACGACAGTGTTACCCCTTATGTTTTTTTTTCGGGTCAAAACTTTGACATCCGATATCTCGGCTCTGGAAGGGTCTAGAGCCTCCATTTTTGCGCGCTGGTCGAAGTCTCGTGGCCCTCTGTCAGAATCCAGAGTTTCAAGAAGATCGGAGGGGGTCAAAATTTCGGCCAAAAACGACAGTGTTACCCCTTATGTTTTTTTTTTCAGGTCAAAACTTTGACATCCGATATCTCGGCTCTGGAAGGGTCTAGAGCCTCCATTTTTGCGCGCTGGTCGTAGTCTCGTGGCCCTCTGTCAGAATCCAGAGTTTCAAGAAGATCGGAGGGGGTAAAAATTTCGGCCAAAAACGACAGTGTTACCCCTTATGTTTTTTTTTTCAGGTCAAAACTTTGACATCCGATATCTCGGCTCTGGAAGGGTCTAGAGCCTCCATTTTTGCGCGCTGGTCGAAGTCTCATGGCCCTCTGTCAGAATCCAGAGTTTCAAGAAGATCGGAGGGGGTCAAAATTTCGGCCAAAAACGACAGTGTTACCCCTTATGTTTTTTTTTTCAGGTCAAAACTTTGACATCCGATATCTCGGCTCTGGAAGGGTCTAGAGCCTCCATTTTTGCGCGCTGGTCGAAGTCTCGTGGCCCTCTGTCAGAATCCAGAGTTTCAAGAAGATCGGAGGGGGTCAAAATTTCGGCCAAAAACGACAGTGTTACCCCTTATGTTTTTTTTTCAGGTCAAAACTTTGACATCCGATATCTCGGCTCTGGAAGGGTCTAGAGCCTCCATTTTTGCGCGCTGGTCGAAGTCTCGTGGCCCTCTGTCAGAATCCAGAGTTTCAAGAAGATTGGAGGGGGTCAAAATTTCGGCCAAAAACGACAGTGTTACCCCTTATGTTTTTTTTTTTCAGGTCAAAACTTTGACATCCGATATCTCGGCTCTGGAAGGGTCTAGAGCCTCCATTTTTGCGCGCTGGTCGAAGTCTCGTGGCCCTCTGTCAGAATCCAGAGTTTCAAGAAGATCGGAGGGGGTCAAAATTTCGGCCAAAAACGACAGTGTTACCCCTTATGTTTTTTTTCAGGTCAAAACTTTGACATCCGATATCTCGGCTCTGGAAGGGTCTAGAGCCTCCATTTTTGCGCGCTGGTCGAAGTCTCGTGGCCCTCTGTCAGAATCCAGAGTTTCAAGAAGATCGGAGGGGGTCAAAATTTCGGCCAAAAATGACAGTGTTACCCCTTATGTTTTTTTTTCGGGTCAAAACTTTGACGTCCGATATCTCGGCTCTGGAAGGGTCTAGAGCCTCCATTTTTGCGTGCTGGTCGAAATCTCGTGGCCCTCTGTCAGAATCCAGAGTTTCAAGAAGATCGGAGGGGGTCAAAATTTCGGCCAAAAACGACAGTGTTACCCCTTATGTTTTTTTTTCGGGTCAAAACTTTGACATCCGATATCTCGGCTCTGGAAGGGTCTAGAGCCTCCCTTTTTGCGCGCTGGTTGAAGTCTCATGGCCCTCTGTCAGAATCCAGAGTTTCAAGAAGATCGGAGGGGGTCAAAATTTCGGCCAAAAACGACAGTGTTACCCCTTATGTTTTTTTTTCAGGTCAAAACTTTGACATCCGATATCTCGGCTCTGGAAGGGTCTAGAGCCTCCATTTTTGCGCGCTGGTCGAAGTCTCATGGCCCTCTGTCAGAATCCAGAGTTTCAAGAAGATCGGAGGGGGTCAAAATTTCGGCCAAAAACGACAGTGTTACCCCTTATGTTTTTTTTTCAGGTCAAAACTTTGACATCCGATATCTCGGCTCTGGAAGGGTCTAGAGCCTCCATTTTTGCGCGCTGGTCGAAGTCTCGTGGCCCTCTGTCAGAATCCAGAGTTTCAAGAAGATCGAAGGGGGTCAAAATTTCGGCCAAAAACGACAGTGTTACCCCTTATGTTTTTTTTTCGGGTCAAAACTTTGACATCCGATATCTCGGCTCTGGAAGGGTCTAGAGCCTCCATTTTTGCGCGCTGGTCGAAGTCTCGTGGCCCTCTGTCAGAATCCAGAGTTTCAAGAAGATCGGAGGGGGTCAAAATTTCAGCCAAAAACGACAGTGTTACCCCTTATGTTTTTTTTTAGGTCAAAACTTTGACATCCGATATCTCGGCTCTGGAAGGGTCTAGAGCCTCCATTTTTGCGCGCTGGTCGAAGTCTCGTGGCCCTCTGTCAGAATCCAGAGTTTCAAGAAGATCGGAGGGGGTCAAAATTTCGGCCAAAAACGACAGTGTTACCCCTTATGTTTTTTTTTCAGGTCAAAACTTTGACATCCGATATCTCAGCTCTGGAAGGGTCTAGAGCCTCCATTTTTGCGCGCTGGTCGAAGTCTCGTGGCCCTCTGTCAGAATCCAGAGTTTCAAGAAGATCGGAGGGGGTCAAAATTTCGGCCAAAAACGACAGTGTTACCCCTTATGTTTTTTTTTCAGGTCAAAACTTTGACATCCGATATCTCGGCTCTGGAAGGGTCTAGAGCCTCCATTTTTGCGCGCTGGTCGAAGTCTCGTGGCCCTCTGTCAGAATCCAGAGTTTCAAGAAGATCGGAGGGGGTCAAAATTTCGGCCAAAAACGACAGTGTTACCCCTTATGTTTTTTTTTCAGGTCAAAACTTTGACATCCGATATCTCGGCTCTGGAAGGGTCTAGAGCCTCCATTTTTGCGAGCTGGTCGAAGTCTCGTGGCCCTCTGTCAGAATCCAGAGTTTCAAGAAGATCGGAGGGGGTCAAAATTTCGGCCAAAAACGACAGTGTTACCCCTTATGTTTTTTTTTTCAGGTCAAAACTTTGACATCCGATATCTCGGCTCTGGAAGGGTCTAGAGCCTCCATTTTTGCGCGCTGGTCGAAGTCTCGTGGCCCTCTGTCAGAATCCAGAGTTTCAAGAAGATTGGAGGGGGTCAAAATTTCGGCCAAAAACGACAGTTTTGACCTGAAAAAAAAAACATAAGGGGTAACACTGTCGTTTTTGGCCGAAATTTTGACCTCCTCCGATCTTCTTGAAACTCTGGATTCTGACAGAGGGCCACGAGACTTCGACCAGCGCGCAAAAATGGAGGCTCTAGACCCTTCCAGAGCCGAGATATCGAAGGTCAAAATTTGGACCTGAAAAAAAAACATAAGGGGTAACACTGTCATTTTTTTTTTGGCCGAAATTTTGACCCCCTCCGATCTTCTTGAAACTCTGGATTCTGACAGAGGGCCACGAGACTTCGACCAGCGCGCAAAAATGGAGGCTGTAGACCCTTCCAGAGCCGAGATATCGAAGGTCAAAATTTGGACCTGAAAAAAAAACATAAGGGGTAACACTGTCATTTTTTTTTTTTGGCCGAAATTTTGACCCCCTCCGATCTTCTTGAAACTCTGGATTCTGACAGAGGGCCACGAGACTTCGACCAGCGCGCAAAAATGGAGGCTCTAGACCCTTCCAGAGCCGAGATATCGAAGGTCAAAATTTGGACCTGAAAAAAAAACATAAGGGGTAACACTGTCATTTTTTTTTTTGGCCGAAATTTTGACCCCCTCCGATCTTCTTGAAACTCTGGATTCTGACAGAGGGCCACGAGACTTCGACCAGCGCGCAAAAATGGAGGCTCTAGACCCTTCCAGAGCCGAGATATCGAAGGTCAAAATTTGGACCTGAAAAAAAAAACATAAGGGGTAACACTGTCATTTTTTTTTTTGGCCGAAATTTTGACCCCCTCCGATCTTCTTGAAACTCTGGATTCTGACAGAGGGCCACGAGACTTCGACCAGCGCGCAAAAATGGAGGCTCTAGACCCTTCCAGAGCCGAGATATCGACGGTCAAAATTTGGACCTGAAAAAAAAACATAAGGGGTAACACTGTCATTTTTTTTTTTTGGCCGAAATTTTGACCCCCTCCGATCTTCTTGAAACTCTGGATTCTGACAGAGGGCCACGAGACTTCGACCAGCGCGCAAAAATGGAGGCTCTAGACCCTTCCAGAGCCGAGATATCGAAGGTCAAAATTTGGACCTGAAAAAAAAACATAAGGGGTAACACTGTCATTTTTTTTTTTTGGCCGAAATTTTGACCCCCTCCGATCTTCTTGAAACTCTGGATTCTGACAGAGGGCCACGAGACTTCGACCAGCGCGCAAAAATGGAGGCTCGAGACCCTTCCAGAGCCGAGATATCGAAGGTCAAAATTTGGACCTGAAAAAAAAACATAAGGGGTAACACTGTCATTTTTTTTTTTTGGCCGAAATTTTGACCCCCTTCGATCTTCTTGAAACTCTGGATTCTGACAGAGGGCCACGAGACTTCGACCAGCGCGCAAAAATGGAGGCTCTAGACCCTTCCAGAGCCGAGATATCGAAGGTCAAAATTTGGACCTGAAAAAAAAACATAAGGGGTAACACTGTCATTTTTTTTTTTGGCCGAAATTTTGACCCCCTCCGATCTTCTTGAAACTCTGGATTCTGACAGAGGGCCACGAGACTTCGACCAGTGCGCAAAAATGGAGGCTCTAGACCCTTCCAGAGCCGAGATATCGGATGTCAAAGTTTTGACCTGAAAAAAAAACATAAGGGGTAACACTGTCGTTTTTGGCCGAAATTTTGACCCCCTCCGATCTTCTTGAAACTCTGGATTCTGACAGAGGGCCACGAGACTTCGACCAGCGCGCAAAAATGGAGGCTCTAGACCCTTCCAGAGCTGAGATATCGGATGTCAAAGTTTTGACCTGAAAAAAAAAACATAAGGGGTAACACTGTCGTTTTTGGCCGAAATTTTGACCCCCTCTGATGTTCTTGAAACTCTGGATTCTGACAGAGGGCCACGAGACTTCGACCAGCGCGCAAAAATGGAGGCTCTAGACCCTTCCAGAGCCGAGATATCGGATGTCAAAGTTTTGACCTGAAAAAAAAAACATAAGGGGTAACACTGTCGTTTTTGGCCGAAATTTTGACCCCCTCCGATCTTCTTGAAACTCTGGATTCTGACAGAGGGCCATGAGACTTCGACCAGCGCGCAAAAATGGAGGCTCTAGACCCTTCCAGAGCCGAGATATCGGATGTCAAAGTTTTGACCTGAAAAAAAAAACATAAGGGGTAACACTGTCGTTTTTGGCCGAAATTTTTACCCCCTCCGATCTTCTTGAAACTCTGGATTCTGACAGAGGGCCACGAGACTACGACCAGCGCGCAAAAATGGAGGCTCTAGACCCTTCCAGAGCCGAGATATCGGATGTCAAAGTTTTGACCTGAAAAAAAAACATAAGGGGTAACACTGTCGTTTTTGGCCGAAATTTTGACCCCCTCCGATCTTCTTGAAACTCTGGATTCTGACAGAGGGCCACGAGACTTCGACCAGCGCGCAAAAATGGAGGCTCTAGACCCTTCCAGAGCCGAGATATCGGATGTCAAAGTTTTGACCCGAAAAAAAAAACATAAGGGGTAACACTGTCGTTTTTGGCCGAAATTTTTACCCCCTCCGATCTTCTTGAAACTCTGGATTCTGACAGAGGGCCACGAGACTTCGACCAGCACGCAAAAATGGAGGCTCTAGACCCTTCCAGAGCCGAGATATCGGACGTCAAAGTTTTGACCCGAAAAAAAAACATAAGGGGTAACACTGTCGTTTTTGGCCGAAATTTTGACCCCCTCCGATCTTCTTGAAACTCTGGATTCTGACAGAGGGCCACGAGACTTCGACCAGCGCGCAAAAATGGAGGCTCTAGACCCTTCCAGAGCCAAGATATCGGATGTCAAAGTTTTGACCTGAAAAAAAAACATAAGGGGTAACACTGTCGTTTTTGGCCGAAATTTTGACCCCCTCCGATCTTCTTGAAACTCTGGATTCTGACAGAGGGCCATGAGACTTCAACCAGCGCGCAAAAAGGGAGGCTCTAGACCCTTCCAGAGCCGAGATATCGGATGTCAAAGTTTTGACCCGAAAAAAAAACATAAGGGGTAACACTGTCGTTTTTGGCCGAAATTTTGACCCCCTCCGATCTTCTTGAAACTCTGGATTCTGACAGAGGGCCACGAGACTTCGACCAGCGCACAAAAATGGAGGCTCTAGACCCTTCCAGAGCCGAGATATCGAATGTCAAAGTTTTGACCTGAAAAAAAACATAAGGGGTAACACTGTCGTTTTTGGCCGAAATTTTGACCCCCTCCGATCTTCTTGAAACTCTGGATTCTGACAGAGGGCCACGAGACTTCGACCAGCGCGCAAAAATGGAGGCTCTAGACCCTTCCAGAGCCGAGATATCGGATGTCAAAGTTTTGACCTGAAAAAAAAACATAAGGGGTAACACTGTCGTTTTTGGCCGAAATTTTGACCCCCTCCGATCTTCTTGAAACTCTGGATTCTGACAGAGGGCCACGAGACTTCGACCAGCGCGCAAAAATGGAGGCTCTAGACCCTTCCAGAGCCGAGATATCGGATGTCAAAGTTTTGACCTGAAAAAAAAACATAAGGGGTAACACTGTCGTTTTTGGCCGAAATTTTGACCCCCTCCGATCTTCTTGAAACTCTGGATTCTGACAGAGGGCCATGAGACTTCGACCAGCGCGCAAAAATGGAGGCTCTAGACCCTTCCAGAGCCGAGATATCGGATGTCAAAGTTTTGACCTGAAAAAAAAACATAAGGGGTAACACTGTCAATTTTTTTTTTTGGCCGAAATTTTGACCCCCTCCGATTTTCTTGAAACTCTGGATTCTGACAGAGGGCCACGAGACTTCGACCAGCGCGCAAAAATGGAGGCTCTAGACCCTTCCAGAGCCGAGATATCGAAGGTCAAAATTTGGACCTGAAAAAAAAACATAAGGGGTAACACTGTCAATTTTTTTTTTGGCCGAAATTTTGACCCCCTCCGATTTTCTTGAAACTCTGGATTCTGACAGAGGGCCACGAGACTTCGACCAGCGCACAAAAATGGAGGCTCTAGACCCTTCCAGAACCGAGATATCGAAGGTCAAAATTTGGACCTGAAAAAAAAACATAAGGGGTAACACTGTCAATTTTTTTTTTGGCCGAAATTTTGACCCCCTCCGATTTTCTTGAAACTCTGGATTCTGACAGAGGGCCACGAGACTTCGACCAGCACGCAAAAATGGAGGCTCTAGACCCTTCCAGAGCCGAGATATCGAAGGTCAAAATTTGGACCTGAAAAAAAAACATAAGGGGTAACACTGTCATTTTTTTTTGGCCGAAATTTTGACCCCCTCCGATTTTTTTTAAACTCTGGATTCTGACAGAGGGCCACGAGACTTCGACCAGCGCGCAAAAATTGAGGCTCTAGACCCTTCCAGAGCCGAGATATCGAAGGTCAAAATTTGGACCTGAAAAAAAAACATAAGGGGTAACACTGTCATTTTTTTTTGGCCGAAATTTTGACCCCCTCTGATCTTCTTGAAACTCTGGATTCTGACAGAGGGCCACGAGACTTCGACCAGCGCGCAAAAATGGAGGCTCTAGACCCTTCCAGAGCCGAGATATCGAAGGTCAAAATTTGGACCTGAAAAAAAACATAAGGGGTAACACTGTCATTTTTTTTGGCCAAAATTTTGACCCCCTCCGATTTTCTTGAAACTCTGGATTCTGACAGAGGGCCACGAGACTTCGACCAGCGCGCAAAAATGGAGGCTCTAGACCCTTCCAGAGCCAAGATATCGAAGGTCAAAATTTGGACCTGAAATAAAAACATAAGGGGTAACACTGTCATTTTTTTTTTTGGCCGAAATTTTGACCCCCTCCGATTTTTTTGAAACTCTGGATTCTGACAGAGGGCCACGAGACTTCGACCAGTGCGCAAAAATGGAGGCTCTAGACCCTTCCAGATCCGAGATATCGAAGGTCAAAATTTGGACCTGAAAAAAAAACATAAGGGGTAACACTGTCAATTTTTTTTTTTTGCCAAAATTTTGACCCCCTCCGATTTTCTTGAAACTCTGGATTCTGACAGAGGGCCACGAGACTTCGACCAGCGCGCAAAAATGGAGGCTCTAGACCCTTCCAGAGCCGAGATATCGAAGGTCAAAATTTGGACCTGAAAAAAAAACATAAGGGGTAACACTGTCAATTTTTTTTTTGGCCGAAATTTTGACCCCCTCCGATTTTCTTGAAACTCTGGATTCTGACAGAGGGCCACGAGACTTCGACCAGCGCGCAAAAATGGAGGCTCTAGACCCTTCCAGAGCCGAGATATCGAAGGTCAAAATTTGGACCTGAAAAAAAAACATAAGGGGTAACAGTCATTTTTTTTTTTGGCCGAAATTTTGACCCCCTCCGATTTTTTTGAAACTCTTGGATTCTGACAGAGGGCCACGAGACTTCGACCAGCGCGCAAAAATGGAGGCTCTAGACCCTTCCAGAGCCGAGATATCGAAGGTCAAAATTTGGACCTGAAAAAAAAACATAAGGGGTAACACTGTCATTTTTTTTTTTGGCCGAAATTTTGACCCCCTCCGATTTTCTTGAAACTCTGGATTCTGACAGAGGGCCACGAGACTTCGACCAGCGCGCAAAAATGGAGGCTCTAGACCCTTCCAGAGCCGAGATATCGAAGGTCAAAATTTGGACCTGAAAAAAAAACATAAGGGGTAACACTGTCATTTTTTTTTTTGGCCGAAATTTTGACCCCCTCCGATTTTCTTGAAACTCTGGATTCTGACAGAGGGCCACGAGACTTCGACCAGCGCGCAAAAATGGAGGCTCTAGACCCTTCCAGAGCCGAGATATCGAAGGTCAAAATTTGGACCTGGATAAAAAACATAAGGGGTATGTGGTGAGCAGGACGGCCGAGGGACGTGAGAGAAAGTCTCGAGGCCGGTGGTGCGATTGCTAATGAGCAGCACCTGCGAAGCACACCGGTCTCGCATCTCTCACGGAGGAGCGGAGCTATAAAGGGGGAGCGACGGAGTGGATGATCGAGAGAGGAACAGGCCTGCTTTTGTTTGTATTTTATTTGGTAAGCCAGCAGTCGTCCGTGAGGGGCTGCTGGCCGGTATTTATGTTTTATTTTGGGTAGCCAGCAGTCGTCCGTGAGGGGCTGCTGGCAGGTAATTTGTGTATTTTGTTTAAATAAAGTTTTATTTTTGAATTGTCATCCGGTTCCTGCCTCCTTCTTCCCTGAACCTTGTTACAGGGTAACACTGTCATTATTTTTTTGGCCGAAATTTTGACCCCCTTCGATCTTCTTGAAACTCTGGATTCTGACAGAGGGCCACGAGACTTCGACCAGCGCGCAAAAATGGAGGCTCTAGACCCTTCCAGAGCCGAGATATCGAAGGTCAAAATTTGGACCTGAAAAAAAAACATAAGGGGTAACACTGTCATTTTTTTTTTTTTGGCCGAAATTTTGACCCCCTCCGATTTTTTTGAAACTCTGGATTCTGACAGAGGGCCACGAGACTTCGACCAGCGCGCAAAAATGGAGGCTCTAGACCCTTCCAGAGCCGAGATATCGAAGGTCAAAATTTGGACCTGAAAAAAAAACATAAGGGGTAACACTGTCAATTTTTTTTTTTTGGCCGAAATTTTGACCCCCTCCGATTTTCTTAAAACTCTGGATTCTGACAGAGGGCCACGAGACTTCGACCAGCGCGCAAAAATGGAGGCTCTAGACCCTTCCAGAGCCGAGATATCGAAGGTCAAAATTTGGACCTGAAAAAAAAACATAAGGGGTAACACTGTCATTTTTTTTTTTTGGCCGAAATTTTGACCCCCTTCGATCTTCTTGAAACTCTGGATTCTGACAGAGGGTCACGAGACTTCGACCAGCGCGCAAAAATGGAGGCTCTAGACCCTTCCAGAGCCGAGATATCGAAGGTCAAAATTTGGACCTGAAAAAAAAAACATAAGGGGTAACACTGTCATTTTTTTTTTTGGCCGAAATTTTGACCCCCTCCGATCTTCTTGAAACTCTGGATTCTGACAGAGAGCCACGAGACTTCGACCAGCGCGCAAAAATGGAGGCTCTAGACCCTTCCAGAGCCGAGATATCGGATGTCAAAGTTTTGACCTGAAAAAAAAAACATAAGGGGTAACACTGTCGTTTTTGGCCGAAATTTTGACCCCCTCCGATCTTCTTGAAACTCTGGATTCTGACAGAGGGCCACGAGACTTCGACCAGCGCGCAAAAATGGAGGCTCTAGACCCTTCCAGAGCTGAGATATCGGATGTCAAAGTTTTGACCTGAAAAAAAAACATAAGGGGTAACACTGTCGTTTTTGGCCGAAATTTTGACCCCCTCTGATGTTCTTGAAACTCTGGATTCTGACAGAGGGCCACGAGACTTCGACCAGCGCGCAAAAATGGAGGCTCTAGACCCTTCCAGAGCCGAGATATCGGATGTCAAAGTTTTGACCTGAAAAAAAAACATAAGGGGTAACACTGTCGTTTTTGGCCGAAATTTTGACCCCCTCCGATCTTCTTGAAACTCTGGATTCTGACAGAGGGCCACGAGACTTCGACCAGCGCGCAAAAATGGAGGCTCTAGACCCTTCCAGAGCCGAGATATCGGATGTCAAAGTTTTGACCTGAAAAAAAAAACATAAGGGGTAACACTGTCGTTTTTGGCCGAAATTTTGACCCCTCCGATCTTCTTGAAACTCTGGATTCTGACAGAGGGCCACGAGACTTCGACCAGCGCGCAAAAATGGAGGCTCTAGACCCTTCCAGAGCCGAGATATCGGATGTCAAAGTTTTGACCTGAAAAAAAACATAAGGGGTAACACTGTCGTTTTTGGCCGAAATTTTGACCCCCTCCGATCTTCTTGAAACTCTGGATTCTGACAGAGGGCCACGAGACTTCGACCAGCGCGCAAAAATGGAGGCTCTAGACCCTTCCAGAGCCGAGATATCGGATGTCAAAGTTTTGACCTGAAAAAAAACATAAGGGGTAACACTGTCGTTTTTGGCCGAAATTTTGACCCCCTCCGATCTTCTTGAAACTCTGGATTCTGACAGAGGGCCACGAGACTTCGACCAGCGCGCAAAAATGGAGGCTCTAGACCCTTCCAGAGCCGAGATATCGGATGTCAAAGTTTTGACCTGAAAAAAAAAACATAAGGGGTAACATTGTCGTTTTTGGCCGAAATTTTGACCCCCTCCGATCTTCTTGAAACTCTGGATTCTGACAGAGGGCCACGAGACTTCGACCAGCGCGCAAAAATGGAGGCTCTAGACCCTTCCAGAGCCGAGATATCGGATGTCAAAGTTTTGACCTGAAAAAAAAACATAAGGGGTAACACTGTCGTTTTTGGCCGAAATTTTGACCCCCTCCGATCTTCTTGAAACTCTGGATTCTGACAGAGGGTCACGAGACTTCGACCAGCGCGCAAAAATGGAGGCTCTAGACCCTTCCAGAGCCGAGATATCGGATGTCAAAGTTTTGACCTGAAAAAAAAAACATAAGGGGTAACACTGTCGTTTTTGGCCGAAATTTTGACCCCCTCCGATCTTCTTGAAACTCTGGATTCTGACAGAGGGCCATGAGACTTCGACCAGCGCGCAAAAATGGAGGCTCTAGACCCTTCCAGAGCCGAGATATCGGATGTCAAAGTTTTGACCTGAAAAAAAAAACATAAGGGGTAACACTGTCGTTTTTGGCCGAAATTTTGACCCCCTCCGATCTTCTTGAAACTCTGGATTCTGACAGAGGGCCACGAGACTTCGACCAGCGCGCAAAAATGGAGGCTCTAGACCCTTCCAGAGCCGAGATATCGGATGTCAAAGTTTTGACCCGAAAAAAAAACATAAGGGGTAACACTGTCGTTTTTGGCCGAAATTTTTACCCCCTCCGATCTTCTTGAAACTCTGGATTCTGACAGAGGGCCACGAGACTTCGACCAGCACGCAAAAATGGAGGCTCTAGACCCTTCCAGAGCCGAGATATCGGACGTCAAAGTTTTGACCCGAAAAAAAAACATAAGGGGTAACACTGTCGTTTTTGGCCGAAATTTTGACCCCCTCCGATCTTCTTGAAACTCTGGATTCTGACAGAGGGCCACGAGACTTCGACCAGCGCGCAAAAATGGAGGCTCTAGACCCTTCCAGAGCCGAGATATCGGATGTCAAAGTTTTGACCTGAAAAAAAAACATAAGGGGTAACACTGTCGTTTTTGGCCGAAATTTTGACCCCCTCCGATCTTCTTGAAACTCTGGATTCTGACAGAGGGCCATGAGACTTCAACCAGCGCGCAAAAAGGGAGGCTCTAGACCCTTCCAGAGCCGAGATATCGGATGTCAAAGTTTTGACCCGAAAAAAAAACATAAGGGGTAACACTGTCGTTTTTGGCCGAAATTTTGACCCCCTCCGATCTTCTTGAAACTCTGGATTCTGACAGAGGGCCACGAGACTTCGACCAGCGCACAAAAATGGAGGCTCTAGACCCTTCCAGAGCCGAGATATCGAATGTCAAAGTTTTGACCTGAAAAAAAACATAAGGGGTAACACTGTCGTTTTTGGCCGAAATTTTGACCCCCTCCGATCTTCTTGAAACTCTGGATTCTGACAGAGGGCCACGAGACTTCGACCAGCGCGCAAAAATGGAGGCTCTAGACCCTTCCAGAGCCGAGATATCGGATGTCAAAGTTTTGACCTGAAAAAAAAACATAAGGGGTAACACTGTCGTTTTTGGCCGAAATTTTGACCCCCTCCGATCTTCTTGAAACTCTGGATTCTGACAGAGGGCCACGAGACTTCGACCAGCGCGCAAAAATGGAGGCTCTAGACCCTTCCAGAGCCGAGATATCGGATGTCAAAGTTTTGACCTGAAAAAAAAACATAAGGGGTAACACTGTCGTTTTTGGCCGAAATTTTGACCCCCTCCGATCTTCTTGAAACTCTGGATTCTGACAGAGGGCCATGAGACTTCGACCAGCGCGCAAAAATGGAGGCTCTAGACCCTTCCAGAGCCGAGATATCGGATGTCAAAGTTTTGACCTGAAAAAAAAACATAAGGGGTAACACTGTCATTTTTTTTTTTTTGGCCGAAATTTTGACCCCCTCCGATTTTCTTGAAACTCTGGATTCTGACAGAGGGCCACGAGACTTCGACCAGCGCGCAAAAATGGAGGCTCTAGACCCTTCCAGAGCCGAGATATCGAAGGTCAAAATTTGGACCTGAAAAAAAAACATAAGGGGTAACACTGTCAATTTTTTTTTTGGCCGAAATTTTGACCCCCTCCGATTTTCTTGAAACTCTGGATTCTGACAGAGGGCCACGAGACTTCGACCAGCGCGCAAAAATGGAGGCTCTAGACCCTTCCAGAGCCGAGATATCGAAGGTCAAAATTTGGACCTGAAAAAAAAACATAAGGGGTAACACTGTCATTTTTTTTTTTTGGCCGAAATTTTGACCCCCTCCGATTTTTTTGAAACTCTGGATTCTGACAGAGGGCCACGAGACTTCGACCAGCGCGCAAAAATGGAGGCTCTAGACCCTTCCAGAGCCGAGATATCGAAGGTCAAAATTTGGACCTGAAAAAAAAACATAAGGGGTAACACTGTCATTTTTTTTTTTGGCCGAAATTTTGACCCCCTCTGATTTTCTTGAAACTCTGGATTCTGACAGAGGGCCACGAGACTTCGACCAGCGCGCAAAAATGGAGGCTCTAGACCCTTCCAGAACCGAGATATCGAAGGTCAAAATTTGGACCTGAAAAAAAAACATAAGGGGTAACACTGTCAATTTTTTTTTTTGGCCGAAATTTTGACCCCCTCCGATTTTCTTGAAACTCTGGATTCTGACAGAGGGCCACGAGACTTCGACCAGCGCGCAAAAATGGAGGCTCTAGACCCTTCCAGAGCCGAGATATCGAAGGTCAAAATTTCAGCCCGAAAAAAAAACATAAGGGGTAACACTGTCAATTTTTTTTTTGGCCGAAATTTTGACCCCCTCCGATTTTCTTGAAACTCTGGATTCTGACAGAGGGCCACGAGACTTCGACCAGCACGCAAAAATGGAGGCTCTAGACCCTTCCAGAGCCGAGATATCGAAGGTCAAAATTTGGACCTGAAAAAAAAACATAAGGGGTAACACTGTCATTTTTTTTTGGCCGAAATTTAGACCCCCTCCGATTTTTTTTAAACTCTGGATTCTGACAGAGGGCCACGAGACTTCGACCAGCGCGCAAAAATGGAGGCTCTAGACCCTTCCAGAGCCGAGATATCGAAGGTCAAAATTTGGACCTGAAAAAAAAACATAAGGGGTAACACTGTCATTTTTTTTTTTGGCCGAAATTTTGACCCCCTCTGATCTTCTTGAAACTCTGGATTCTGACAGAGGGCCACGAGACTTCGACCAGCGCGCAAAAATGGAGGCTCTAGACCCTTCCAGAGCCGAGATATCGAAGGTCAAAATTTGGACCTGAAAAAAAAAACATAAGGGGTAACACTGTCATTTTTTTTGGCCGAAATTTTGACCCCCTCCGATTTTCTTGAAACTCTGGATTCTGACAGAGGGCCACGAGACTTCGACCAGCGCGCAAAAATGGAGGCTCTAGACCCTTCCAGAGCCAAGATATCGAAGGTCAAAATTTGGACCTGAAAAAAAAACATAAGGGGTAACACTGTCATTTTTTTTTTTGGCCGAAATTTTGACCCCCTCCGATTTTTTGAAACTCTGGATTCTGACAGAGGGCCACGAGACTTCGACCAGCGCGCAAAAATGGAGGCTCTAGACCCTTCCAGATCCGAGATATCGAAGGTCAAAATTTGGACCTGAAAAAAAAACATAAGGGGTAACACTGTCAATTTTTTTTTTTTTGCCAAAATTTTGACCCCCTCCGATTTTCTTGAAACTCTGGATTCTGACAGAGGGCCACGAGACTTCGACCAGCGCGCAAAAATGGAGGCTCTAGACCCTTCCAGAGCCGAGATATCGAAGGTCAAAATTTGGACCTGAAAAAAAAACATAATGGGTAACACTGTCAATTTTTTTTTTGGCCGAAATTTTGACCCCCTCCGATTTTCTTGAAACTCTGGATTCTGACAGAGGGCCACGAGACTTCGACCAGCGCGCAAAAATGGAGGCTCTAGACCCTTCCAGAGCCGAGATATCGAAGGTCAAAATTTGGACCTGAAAAAAAAACATAAGGGGTAACACTGTCATTTTTTTTTTTGGCCGAAATTTTGACCCCCTCCGATTTTTTTGAAACTCTGGATTCTGACAGAGGGCCACGAGACTTCGACCAGCGCGCAAAAATGGAGGCTCTAGACCCTTCCAGAGCCGAGATATCGAAGGTCAAAATTTGGACCTGAAAAAAAAACATAAGGGGTAACACTGTCATTTTTTTTTTTTGGCCGAAATTTTGACCCCCTCCGATTTTTTTGAAACTCTGGATTCTGACAGAGGGCCACGAGACTTCGACCAGCGCGCAAAAATGGAGGCTCTAGACCCTTCCAGAACCGAGATATCGAAGGTCAAAATTTGGACCTGAAAAAAAAAACATAAGGGGTAACACTGTCATTTTTTTTTTTGGCCGAAATTTTGACCCCCTCCGATTTTCTTGAAACTCTGGATTCTGACAGAGGGCCACGAGACTTCGACCAGCGCGCAAAAATGGAGGCTCTAGACCCTTCCAGAGCCGAGATATCGAAGGTCAAAATTTGGACCTGAAAAAAAAACATAAGGGGTAACACTGTCATTTTTTTTTTTTGGCCAAAATTTTGACCCCCTCCGATTTTCTTGAAACTCTGGATTCTGACAGAGGGCCACGAGACTTCGACCAGCGCGCAAAAATGGAGGCTCTAGACCCTTCCAGAGCCGAGATATCGAAGGTCAAAATTTGGACCTGAAAAAAAAACATAAGGGGTAACACTGTCAATTTTTTTTTTGGCCGAAATTTTGACCCCCTCCGATTTTCTTGAAACTCTGGATTCTGACAGAGGGCCACGAGACTTCGACCAGCGCGCAAAAATGGAGGCTCTAGACCCTTCCAGAGCCGAGATATCGAAGGTCAAAATTTGGACCTGAAAAAAAAACATAAGGGGTAACACTGTCATTTTTTTTTTTGGCCGAAATTTTGACCCCCTCCGATTTTTTTGAAACTCTGGATTCTGACAGAGGGCCACGAGACTTCGACCAGCGCGCAAAAATGGAGGCTCTAGATCCTTCCAGAGCCGAGATATCGAAGGTCAAAATTTGGACCTAAAAAAAAAACATAAGGGGTAACACTGTCATTTTTTTTTTTTGGCCGAAATTTTGACCCCCTCCGATTTTCTTGAAACTCTGGATTCTGACAGAGGGCCACGAGACTTCGACCAGCGCGCAAAAATGGAGGCTCTAGACCCTTCCAGAGCCGAGATATCGAAGGTCAAAATTTGGACCTGGATAAAAAACATAAGGGGTATGTGGTGAGCAGGACGGCCGAGGGACGTGAGAGAAAGTCTCGAGGCCGGTGGTGCGATTGCTAATGAGCAGCACCTGCGAAGCACACCGGTCTCGCATCTCTCACGGAGGAGCGGAGCTATAAAGGGGGAGCGACGGAGTGGATGATCGAGAGAGGAACAGGCCTGCTTTTGTTTGTGTTTTATTTGGTAAGCCAGCAGTCGTCCGTGAGGGGCTGCTGGCCGGTATTTATGTTTTATTTTGGGTAGCCAGCAGTCGTCCGTGAGGGGCTGCTGGCAGGTAATTTGTGTATTTTGTTTAAATAAAGTTTTATTTTTGAATTGTCATCCGGTTCCTGCCTCCTTCTTCCCTGAACCTTGTTACAGGGTAACACTGTCATTTTTTTTTTGGCCGAAATTTTGACCCCCTTCGATCTTCTTGAAACTCTGGATTCTGACAGAGGGCCACGAGACTTCGACCAGCGCGCAAAAATGGAGGCTCTAGACCCTTCCAGAGCCGAGATATCGAAGGTCAAAATTTGGACCTGAAAAAAAAACATAAGGGGTAACACTGTCATTTTTTTTTTTGGCCGAAATTTTGACCCCCTCCGATTTTTTTGAAACTCTGGATTCTGACAGAGGGCCACGAGACTTCGACCAGCGCGCAAAAATGGAGGCTCTAGATCCTTCCAGAGCCGAGATATCGAAGGTCAAAATTTGGACCTGAAAAAAAAAACATAAGGGGTAACACTGTCAATTTTTTTTTTTGGCCGAAATTTTGACCCCCTCCGATTTTCTTAAAACTCTGGATTCTGACAGAGGGCCACGAGACTTCGACCAGCGCGCAAAAATGGAGGCTCTAGACCCTTCCAGAGCCGAGATATCGAAGGTCAAAATTTGGACCTGAAAAAAAAACATAAGGGGTAACACTGTCAATTTTTTTTTGGGCCGAAATTTTGACCCCCTCCGATTTTCTTGAAACTCTGGATTCTGACAGAGGGCCACGAGACTTCGACCAGCGCGCAAAAATGGAGGCTCTAGACCCTTCCAGAGCCGAGATATCGAAGGTCAAAATTTGGACCTGGATAAAAAACATAAGGGGTATGTGGTGAGCAGGACGGCCGAGGGACGTGAGAGAAAGTCACGAGGCCGGTGGTGCGATTGCTAATGAGCAGCACCTGCGAAGCACACCGGTCTCGCATCTCTCACGGAGGAGCGGAGCTATAAAGGGGGAGCGACGGAGTGGATGATCGAGAGAGGAACAGGCCTGCTTTTGTTTGTATTTTATTTGGTAAGCCAGCAGTCGTCCGTGAGGGGCTGCTGGCCGGTATTTATGTTTTATTTTGGGTAGCCAGCAGTCGTCCGTGAGGGGCTGCTGGCAGGTAATTTGTGTATTTTGTTTAAATAAAGTTTTATTTTTGAATTGTCATCCGGTTCCTGCCTCCTTCTTCCCTGAACCTTGTTACAGGGTAACACTGTCATTTTTTTTTTGGCCGAAATTTTGACCCCCTTCGATCTTCTTGAAACTCTGGATTCTGACAGAGGGCCACGAGACTTCGACCAGCGCGCAAAAATGGAGGCTCTAGACCCTTCCAGAGCCGAGATATCGAAGGTCAAAATTTGGACCTGAAAAAAAAACATAAGGGGTAACACTGTCATTTTTTTTTTGGCCGAAATTTTGACCCCCTCCGATTTTCTTGAAACTCTGGATTCTGACAGAGGGCCACGAGACTTCGACCAGCGCGCAAAAATGGAGGCTCTAGACCCTTCCAGAGCTGAGATATCGAAGGTCAAAATTTGGACCTGAAAAAAAAAACATAAGGGGTAACACTGTCATTTTTTTTTTGGCCGAAATTTTGACGCCCTCCGATTTTTTTTGAAACTCTGGATTCTGACAGAGGGCCACGAGACTTCGACCAGCGCGCAAAAATGGAGGCTCTAGACCCTTCCAGAGCCGAGATATCGAAGGTCAAAATTTGGACCTGAAAAAAAAACATAAGGGGTAACACTGTCATTTTTTTTTTTGGCCGAAATTTTGACCCCCTCCGATTTTTTTGAAACTCTGGATTCTGACAGAGGGCCACGAGACTTCGACCAGCGCGCAAAAATGGAGGCTCTAGACCCTTCCAGAACCGAGATATCGAAGGTCAAAATTTGGACCTGAAAAAAAAACATAAGGGGTAACACTGTCAAAATTTTTTTTTGGCCGGAAATTTGACCCCCTCCGATTTTCTTGAAACTCTGGATTCTGACAGAGGGCCACGAGACTTCGACCAGCGCGCAAAAATGGAGGCTCTAGACCCTTCCAGAGCCGAGATATCGAAGGTCAAAATTTGGACCTGAAAAAAAAACATAAGGGGTAACACTGTCATTTTTTTTTTTGGCCGAAATTTTGACCCCCTCTGATTTTCTTGAAACTCTGGATTCTGACAGAGGGCCACGAGACTTCGACCAGCGCGCAAAAATGGAGGCTCTAGACCCTTCCAGAACCGAGATATCGAAGGTCAAAATTTGGACCTGAAAAAAAAACATAAGGGGTAACACTGTCAATTTTTTTTTTTGGCCGAAATTTTGACCCCCTCCGATTTTCTTGAAACTCTGGATTCTGACAGAGGGCCACGAGACTTCGACCAGCGCGCAAAAATGGAGGCTCTAGACCCTTCCAGAACCGAGATATCGAAGGTCAAAATTTGGACCTGAAAAAAAAACATAAGGGGTAACACTGTCAATTTTTTTTTTGGCCGAAATTTTGACCCCCTCCGATTTTCTTGAAACTCTGGATTCTGACAGAGGGCCACGAGACTTCGACCAGCGCGCAAAAATGGAGGCTCTAGACCCTTCCAGAGCCGAGATATCGAAGGTCAAAATTTGGACCTGGATAAAAAACATAAGGGGTAACACTGTCATTTTTTTTTTGGCCGAAATTTTGACCCCCTCCGATTTTCTTGAAACTCTGGATTCTGACAGAGGGCCACGAGACTTCGACCAGCGCGCAAAAATGGAGGCTCTAGACCCTTCCAGAACCGAGATATCGAAGGTCAAAATTTGGACCTGAAAAAAAAAACATAAGGGGTAACACTGTCATTTTTTTTGGCCGAAATTTTGACCCCCTCCGATCTTCTTGAAACTCTGGATTCTGACAGAGGGCCACGAGACTTCGACCAGCGCGCAAAATGGGAGGCTCTAGACCCTTCCAGAGCCGAGATATCGAAGGTCAAAATTTGGACCTGAAAAAAAAACATAAGGGGTAACACTGTCATTTTTTTTTTGGCCGAAATTTTGACCCCCTCCGATTTTCTTGAAACTCTGGATTCTGACAGAGGGCCATGAGACTTCGACCAGCGCGCAAAATGGGAGGCTCTAGACCCTTCCAGAGCCGAGATATCGAAGGTCAAAATTTGGACCTGAAAAAAAAACATAAGGGGTAACACTGTCATTTTTTTTTTGGCCGAAATTTTGACCCCCTCCGATTTTCTTGAAACTCTGGATTCTGACAGAGGGCCACGAGACTTCGACCAGCGCGCAAAAATGGAGGCTCTAGACCCTTCCAGAGCCGAGATATCGAAGGTCAAAATTTGGACCTGAAAAAAAAACATAAGGGGTAACACTGTCATTTTTTTTTTTTTGGCCGAAATTTTGACCCCCTCCGATTTTCTTGAAACTCTGGATTCTGACAGAGGGCCACGAGACTTCGACCAGCGCACAAAAATGGAGGCTCTAGACCCTTCCAGAACCGAGATATCGAAGTTCAAAATTTGGACCTGAAAAAAAAAACATAAGGGGTAACACTGTCAATTTTTTTTTTGGCCGAAATTTTGACCCCCTCCGATTTTCTTGAAACTCTGGATTCTGACAGAGGGCCACGAGACTTCGACCAGCGCGCAAAAATGGAGGCTCTAGACCCTTCCAGAGCCGAGATATCGAAGGTCAAAATTTGGACCTGGATAAAAAACATAAGGGGTATGTGGTGAGCAGGACGGCCGAGGGACGTGAGAGAAAGTCACGAGGCCGGTGGTGCGATTGCTAATGAGCAGCACCTGCGAAGCACACCGGTCTCGCATCTCTCACGGAGGAGCGGAGCTATAAAGGGGGAGCGACGGAGTGGATGATCGAGAGAGGAACAGGCCTGCTTTTGTTTGTATTTTATTTGGTAAGCCAGCAGTCGTCCGTGAGGGGCTGCTGGCCGGTATTTATGTTTTATTTTGGGTAGCCAGCAGTCGTCCGTGAGGGGCTGCTGGCAGGTAATTTGTGTATTTTGTTTAAATAAAGTTTTATTTTTGAATTGTCATCCGGTTCCTGCCTCCTTCTTTCCTGAACCTTGTTACAGGGTAACACTGTCATTTTTTTTTTTGGCCGAAATTTTGACCCCCTTCGATCTTCTTGAAACTCTGGATTCTGACAGAGGGCCACGAGACTTCGACCAGCGCGCAAAAATTGAGGCTCTAGACCCTTCCTGAGCCGAGATATCGAAGGTCAAAATTTGGACCTGAAAAAAAAACATAAGGGGTAACACTGTCATTTTTTTTTTTTGGCCGAAATTTTGACCCCCTCCGATTTTCTTGAAACTCTGGATTCTGACAGAGGGCCACGAGACTTCGACCAGCGCGCAAAAATGGAGGCTCTAGACCCTTCCAGAGCCGAGATATCGAAGGTCAAAATTTGGACCTGAAAAAAAACATAAGGGGTAACACTGTCATTTTTTTTTTTGGCCGAAATTTTGACCCCCTCCGATTTTTTTGAAACTCTGGATTCTGACAGAGGGCCACGAGACTTCGACCAGCACGCAAAAATGGAGGCTCTAGACCCTTCCAGAGCCGAGATATCGAAGGTCAAAATTTGGACCTGAAAAAAAAACATAAGGGGTAACACTGTCAATTTTTTTTTTTGGCCGAAATTTTGACCCCCTCCGATTTTCTTAAAACCCTGGATTCTGACAGAGGGCCACGAGACTTCGACCAGCGCGCAAAAATGGAGGCTCTAGACCCTTCCAGAGCCGAGATATCGAAGGTCAAAATTTGGACCTGAAAAAAAAAACATAAGGGGTAACACTGTCAATTTTTTTTTGGCCGAAATTTTGACCCCCTCCGATTTTCTTGAAACTCTGGATTCTGACAGAGGGCCACGAGACTTCGACCAGCGCGCAAAAATGGAGGCTCTAGACCCTTCCAGAGCCGAGATATCGAAGGTCAAAATTTGGACCTGAAAAAAAAACATAAGGGGTAACACTGTCATTTTTTTTTTTTGGCCGAAATTTTGACCCCCTCCGATTTTTTTGAAACTCTGGATTCTGACAGAGGGCCACGAGACTTCGACCAGCGCGCAAAAATGGAGGCTCTAGACCCTTCCAGAGCCGAGATATCGAAGGTCAAAATTTGGACCTGAAAAAAAACATAAGGGGTAACACTGTCATTTTTTTTTTTTGGCCGAAATTTTGACCCCCTCCGATTTTTTTGAAACTCTGGATTCTGACAGAGGGCCACGAGACTTCGACCAGCGCGCAAAAATGGAGGCTCTAGACCCTTCCAGAACCGAGATATCGAAGGTCAAAATTTGGACCTGAAAAAAAAACATAAGGGGTAACACTGTCAATTTTTTTTTTTGGCCGAAATTTTGACCCCCTCCGATTTTCTTGAAACTCTGGATTCTGACAGAGGGCCACGAGACTTCGACCAGCGCGCAAAAATGGAGGCTCTAGACCCTTCCAGAGCCGAGATATCGAAGGTCAAAATTTGGACCTGAAAAAAAAACATAAGGGGTAACACTGTCATTTTTTTTTTTGGCCGAAATTTTGATCCCCTCTGATTTTCTTGAAACTCTGGATTCTGACAGAGGGCCACGAGACTTCGACCAGCGCGCAAAAATGGAGGCTCTAGACCCTTCCAGAACCGAGATATCGAAGGTCAAAATTTGGACCTGAAAAAAAAACATAAGGGGTAACACTGTCAATTTTTTTTTTGGCCGAAATTTTGACCCCCTCCGATTTTCTTGAAACTCTGGATTCTGACAGAGGGCCACGAGACTTCGACCAGCGCGCAAAAATGGAGGCTCTAGACCCTTCCAGAACCGAGATATCGAAGGTCAAAATTTGGACCTGAAAAAAAAAACATAAGGGGTAACACTGTCAATTTTTTTTTTGGCCGAAATTTTGACCCCCTCCGATTTTCTTGAAACTCTGGATTCTGACAGAGGGCCACGAGACTTCGACCAGCGCGCAAAAATGGAGGCTCTAGACCCTTCCAGAACCGAGATATCGAAGGTCAAAATTTGGACCTGAAAAAAAAACATAAGGGGTAACACTGTCATTTTTTTTGGCCGAAATTTTGACCCCCTCCGATCTTCTTGAAACTCTGGATTCTGACAGAGGGCCACGAGACTTCGACCAGCGCGCAAAAATGGAGGCTCTAGACCCTTCCAGAGCCGAGATATCGAAGGTCAAAATTTGGACCTGAAAAAAAAACATAAGGGGTAACACTGTCATTTTTTTTTTTTGGCCGAAATTTTGACCCCCTCCGATTTTTTTGAAACTCTGGATTCTGACAGAGGGCCACGAGACTTCGACCAGCGCGCAAAAATGGAGGCTCTAGACCCTTCCAGAGCCGAGATATCGAAGGTCAAAATTTGGACCTGAAAAAAAAACATAAGGGGTAACACTGTCATTTTTTTTTTTGGCCGAAATTTTGACCCCCTCCGATTTTCTTGAAACTCTGGATTCTGACAGAGGGCCACGAGACTTCGACCAGCGCACAAAAATGGAGGCTCTAGACCCTTCCAGAGCCGAGATATCGAAGGTCAAAATTTGGACCTGAAAAAAAAAAAACATAAGGGGTAACACTGTCAATTTTTTTTTGGGCCGAAATTTTGACCCCCTCCGATTTTCTTGAAACTCTGGATTCTGACAGAGGGCCACGAGACTTCGACCAGCGCGCAAAAATGGAGGATCTAGACCCTTCCAGAGCCGAGATATCGAAGGTCAAAATTTGGACCTGGATAAAAAACATAAGGGGTATGTTGTGAGCAGGACGGCCGAGGGACGTGAGAGAAAGTCACGAGGCCGGTGGTGCGATTGCTAATGAGCAGCACCTGCGAAGCACACCGGTCTCGCATCTCTCACGGAGGAGCGGAGCTATAAAGGGGGAGCGACGGAGTGGATGATCGAGAGAGGAACAGGCCTGCTTTTGTTTGTATTTTATTTGGTAAGCCAGCAGTCGTCCGTGAGGGGCTGCTGGCCGGTATTTATGTTTTATTTTGGGTAGCCAGCAGTCGTCCGTGAGGGGCTGCTGGCAGGTAATTTGTGTATTTTGTTTAAATAAAGTTTTATTTTTGAATTGTCATCCGGTTCCTGCCTCCTTCTTCCCTGAACCTTGTTACAGGGTAACACTGTCATTTTTTTTTTGGCCGAAATTTTGACCCCCTTCGATCTTCTTGAAACTCTGGATTCTGACAGAGGGCCACGAGACTTCGACCAGCGCGCAAAAATGGAGGCTCTAGACCCTTCCAGAGCCGAGATATCGAAGGTCAAAATTTGGACCTGAAAAAAAAACATAAGGGGTAACACTGTCATTTTTTTTTTGGCCGAAATTTTGACCCCCTCCGATTTTCTTGAAACTCTGGATTCTGACAGAGGGCCACGAGACTTCGACCAGCGCGCAAAAATGGAGGCTCTAGACCCTTCCAGAGCTGAGATATCGAAGGTCAAAATTTGGACCTGAAAAAAAAAACATAAGGGGTAACACTGTCATTTTTTTTTTGGCCGAAATTTTGACGCCCTCCGATTTTTTTTGAAACTCTGGATTCTGACAGAGGGCCACGAGACTTCGACCAGCGCGCAAAAATGGAGGCTCTAGACCCTTCCAGAGCCGAGATATCGAAGGTCAAAATTTGGACCTGAAAAAAAAACATAAGGGGTAACACTGTCATTTTTTTTTTTTGGCCGAAATTTTGACCCCCTCCGATTTTTTTGAAACTCTGGATTCTGACAGAGGGCCACGAGACTTCGACCAGCGCGCAAAAATGGAGGCTCTAGACCCTTCCAGAACCGAGATATCGAAGGTCAAAATTTGGACCTGAAAAAAAAACATAAGGGGTAACACTGTCAAAATTTTTTTTTGGCCGGAAATTTGACCCCCTCCGATTTTCTTGAAACTCTGGATTCTGACAGAGGGCCACGAGACTTCGACCAGCGCGCAAAAATGGAGGCTCTAGACCCTTCCAGAGCCGAGATATCGAAGGTCAAAATTTGGACCTGAAAAAAAAACATAAGGGGTAACACTGTCATTTTTTTTTTTGGCCGAAATTTTGACCCCCTCTGATTTTCTTGAAACTCTGGATTCTGACAGAGGGCCACGAGACTTCGACCAGCGCGCAAAAATGGAGGCTCTAGACCCTTCCAGAACCGAGATATCGAAGGTCAAAATTTGGACCTGAAAAAAAAACATAAGGGGTAACACTGTCAATTTTTTTTTTTGGCCGAAATTTTGACCCCCTCCGATTTTCTTGAAACTCTGGATTCTGACAGAGGGCCACGAGACTTCGACCAGCGCGCAAAAATGGAGGCTCTAGACCCTTCCAGAGCCGAGATATCGAAGGTCAAAATTTGGACCTGAAAAAAAAACATAAGGGGTAACACTGTCATTTTTTTTTTGGCCGAAATTTTGACCCCCTCCGATTTTCTTGAAACTCTGGATTCTGACAGAGGGCCACGAGACTTCGACCAGCGCGCAAAAATGGAGGCTCTAGACCCTTCCAGAACCGAGATATCGAAGGTCAAAATTTGGACCTGAAAAAAAAAACATAAGGGGTAACACTGTCATTTTTTTTGGCCGAAATTTTGACCCCCTCCGATCTTCTTGAAACTCTGGATTCTGACAGAGGGCCACGAGACTTCGACCAGCGCGCAAAATGGGAGGCTCTAGACCCTTCCAGAGCCGAGATATCGAAGGTCAAAATTTGGACCTGAAAAAAAAACATAAGGGGTAACACTGTCATTTTTTTTTTGGCCGAAATTTTGACCCCCTCCGATTTTCTTGAAACTCTGGATTCTGACAGAGGGCCATGAGACTTCGACCAGCGCGCAAAATGGGAGGCTCTAGACCCTTCCAGAGCCGAGATATCGAAGGTCAAAATTTGGACCTGAAAAAAAAACATAAGGGGTAACACTGTCATTTTTTTTTTGGCCGAAATTTTGACCCCCTCCGATTTTCTTGAAACTCTGGATTCTGACAGAGGGCCACGAGACTTCGACCAGCGCGCAAAAATGGAGGCTCTAGACCCTTCCAGAGCCGAGATATCGAAGGTCAAAATTTGGACCTGAAAAAAAAACATAAGGGGTAACACTGTCATTTTTTTTTTTTGGCCGAAATTTTGACCCCCTCCGATTTTCTTGAAACTCTGGATTCTGACAGAGGGCCACGAGACTTCGACCAGCGCACAAAAATGGAGGCTCTAGACCCTTCCAGAACCGAGATATCGAAGTTCAAAATTTGGACCTGAAAAAAAAAACATAAGGGGTAACACTGTCAATTTTTTTTTTGGCCGAAATTTTGACCCCCTCCGATTTTCTTGAAACTCTGGATTCTGACAGAGGGCCACGAGACTTCGACCAGCGCGCAAAAATGGAGGCTCTAGACCCTTCCAGAGCCGAGATATCGAAGGTCAAAATTTGGACCTGGATAAAAAACATAAGGGGTATGTGGTGAGCAGGACGGCCGAGGGACGTGAGAGAAAGTCACGAGGCCGGTGGTGCGATTGCTAATGAGCAGCACCTGCGAAGCACACCGGTCTCGCATCTCTCACGGAGGAGCGGAGCTATAAAGGGGGAGCGACGGAGTGGATGATCGAGAGAGGAACAGGCCTGCTTTTGTTTGTATTTTATTTGGTAAGCCAGCAGTCGTCCGTGAGGGGCTGCTGGCCGGTATTTATGTTTTATTTTGGGTAGCCAGCAGTCGTCCGTGAGGGGCTGCTGGCAGGTAATTTGTGTATTTTGTTTAAATAAAGTTTTATTTTTGAATTGTCATCCGGTTCCTGCCTCCTTCTTTCCTGAACCTTGTTACAGGGTAACACTGTCATTTTTTTTTTTGGCCGAAATTTTGACCCCCTTCGATCTTCTTGAAACTCTGGATTCTGACAGAGGGCCACGAGACTTCGACCAGCGCGCAAAAATTGAGGCTCTAGACCCTTCCTGAGCCGAGATATCGAAGGTCAAAATTTGGACCTGAAAAAAAAACATAAGGGGTAACACTGTCATTTTTTTTTTTGGCCGAAATTTTGACCCCCTCCGATTTTCTTGAAACTCTGGATTCTGACAGAGGGCCACGAGACTTCGACCAGCGCGCAAAAATGGAGGCTCTAGACCCTTCCAGAGCCGAGATATCGAAGGTCAAAATTTGGACCTGAAAAAAAACATAAGGGGTAACACTGTCATTTTTTTTTTTGGCCGAAATTTTGACCCCCTCCGATTTTTTTGAAACTCTGGATTCTGACAGAGGGCCACGAGACTTCGACCAGCACGCAAAAATGGAGGCTCTAGACCCTTCCAGAGCCGAGATATCGAAGGTCAAAATTTGGACCTGAAAAAAAAACATAAGGGGTAACACTGTCAATTTTTTTTTTTGGCCGAAATTTTGACCCCCTCCGATTTTCTTAAAACCCTGGATTCTGACAGAGGGCCACGAGACTTCGACCAGCGCGCAAAAATGGAGGCTCTAGACCCTTCCAGAGCCGAGATATCGAAGGTCAAAATTTGGACCTGAAAAAAAAAACATAAGGGGTAACACTGTCAATTTTTTTTTGGCCGAAATTTTGACCCCCTCCGATTTTCTTGAAACTCTGGATTCTGACAGAGGGCCACGAGACTTCGACCAGCGCGCAAAAATGGAGGCTCTAGACCCTTCCAGAGCCGAGATATCGAAGGTCAAAATTTGGACCTGAAAAAAAAACATAAGGGGTAACACTGTCATTTTTTTTTTTTGGCCGAAATTTTGACCCCCTCCGATTTTTTTGAAACTCTGGATTCTGACAGAGGGCCACGAGACTTCGACCAGCGCGCAAAAATGGAGGCTCTAGACCCTTCCAGAGCCGAGATATCGAAGGTCAAAATTTGGACCTGAAAAAAAACATAAGGGGTAACACTGTCATTTTTTTTTTTTGGCCGAAATTTTGACCCCCTCCGATTTTTTTGAAACTCTGGATTCTGACAGAGGGCCACGAGACTTCGACCAGCGCGCAAAAATGGAGGCTCTAGACCCTTCCAGAACCGAGATATCGAAGGTCAAAATTTGGACCTGAAAAAAAAACATAAGGGGTAACACTGTCAATTTTTTTTTTTGGCCGAAATTTTGACCCCCTCCGATTTTCTTGAAACTCTGGATTCTGACAGAGGGCCACGAGACTTCGACCAGCGCGCAAAAATGGAGGCTCTAGACCCTTCCAGAGCCGAGATATCGAAGGTCAAAATTTGGACCTGAAAAAAAAACATAAGGGGTAACACTGTCATTTTTTTTTTGGCCGAAATTTTGATCCCCTCTGATTTTCTTGAAACTCTGGATTCTGACAGAGGGCCACGAGACTTCGACCAGCGCGCAAAAATGGAGGCTCTAGACCCTTCCAGAACCGAGATATCGAAGGTCAAAATTTGGACCTGAAAAAAAAACATAAGGGGTAACACTGTCAATTTTTTTTTTGGCCGAAATTTTGACCCCCTCCGATTTTCTTGAAACTCTGGATTCTGACAGAGGGCCACGAGACTTCGACCAGCGCGCAAAAATGGAGGCTCTAGACCCTTCCAGAACCGAGATATCGAAGGTCAAAATTTGGACCTGAAAAAAAAAACATAAGGGGTAACACTGTCAATTTTTTTTTTGGCCGAAATTTTGACCCCCTCCGATTTTCTTGAAACTCTGGATTCTGACAGAGGGCCACGAGACTTCGACCAGCGCGCAAAAATGGAGGCTCTAGACCCTTCCAGAACCGAGATATCGAAGGTCAAAATTTGGACCTGAAAAAAAAAACATAACGGGTAACACTGTCATTTTTTTTGGCCGAAATTTTGACCCCCTCCGATCTTCTTGAAACTCTGGATTCTGACAGAGGGCCACGAGACTTCGACCAGCGCGCAAAAATGGAGGCTCTAGACCCTTCCAGAGCCGAGATATCGAAGGTCAAAATTTGGACCTGAAAAAAAAACATAAGGGGTAACACTGTCATTTTTTTTTTTTGGCCGAAATTTTGACCCCCTCCAATTTTTTTGAAACTCTGGATTCTGACAGAGGGCCACGAGACTTCGACCAGCGCGCAAAAATGGAGGCTCTAGACCCTTCCAGAGCCGAGATATCGAAGGTCAAAATTTGGACCTGAAAAAAAAACATAAGGGGTAACACTGTCATTTTTTTTTTTGGCCGAAATTTTGACCCCCTCCGATTTTCTTGAAACTCTGGATTCTGACAGAGGGCCACGAGACTTCGACCAGCGCACAAAAATGGAGGCTCTAGACCCTTCCAGAACCGAGATATCGAAGGTCAAAATTTGGACCTGAAAAAAAAAAAACATAAGGGGTAACACTGTCAATTTTTTTTTTGGGCCGAAATTTTGACCCCCTCCGATTTTCTTGAAACTCTGGATTCTGACAGAGGGCCACGAGACTTCGACCAGCGCGCAAAAATGGAGGATCTAGACCCTTCCAGAGCCGAGATATCGAAGGTCAAAATTTGGACCTGGATAAAAAACATAAGGGGTATGTTGTGAGCAGGACGGCCGAGGGACGTGAGAGAAAGTCACGAGGCCGGTGGTGCGATTGCTAATGAGCAGCACCTGCGAAGCACACCGGTCTCGCATCTCTCACGGAGGAGCGGAGCTATAAAGGGGGAGCGACGGAGTGGATGATCGAGAGAGGAACAGGCCTGCTTTTGTTTGTATTTTATTTGGTAAGCCAGCAGTCGTCCGTGAGGGGCTGCTGGCCGGTATTTATGTTTTTTTTTGGGTAGCCAGCAGTCGTCCGTGAGGGGCTGCTGGCAGGTAATTTGTGTATTTTGTTTAAATAAAGTTTTATTTTTGAATTGTCATCCGGTTCCTGCCTCCTTCTTCCCTGAACCTTGTTACAGGGTAACACTGTCATTTTTTTTTTTGGCCGAAATTTTGACCCCCTTCGATCTTCTTGAAACTCTGGATTCTGACAGAGGGCCACGAGACTTCGACCAGCGCGCAAAAATTGAGGCTCTAGACCCTTCCAGAGCCGAGATATCGAAGGTCAAAATTTGGACCTGAAAAAAAAACATAAGGGGTAACACTGTCATTTTTTTTTTTGGCCGAAATTTTGACCCCCTCCGATTTTTTTGAAACTCTGGATTCTGACAGAGGGCCACGAGACTTCGACCAGCGCGCAAAAATGGAGGCTCTAGACCCTTCCAGAGCCGAGATATCGAAGGTCAAAATTTGGACCTGAAAAAAAAACATAAGGGGTAACACTGTCAATTTTTTTTTTTGGCCGAAATTTTGACCCCCTCCGATTTTCTTAAAACTCTGGATTCTGACAGAGGGCCACGAGACTTCGACCAGCGCGCAAAAATGGAGGCTCTAGACCCTTCCAGAGCCGAGATATCGAAGGTCAAAATTTGGACCTGAAAAAAAAACATAAGGGGTAACACTGTCAATTTTTTTTTGGCCGAAATTTTGACCCCCTCCGATTTTCTTGAAACTCTGGATTCTGACAGAGGGCCACGAGACTTCGACCAGCGCGCAAAAATGGAGGCTCTAGACCCTTCCAGAGCCGAGATATCGAAGGTCAAAATTTGGACCTGAAAAAAAACATAAGGGGTAACACTGTCATTTTTTTTTTTGGCCGAAATTTTGACCCCCTCCGATTTTTTTGAAACTCTGGATTCTGACAGAGGGCCACGAGACTTCGACCAGCGCGCAAAAATGGAGGCTCAAGACCCTTCCAGAACCGAGATATCGAAGGTCAAAATTTGGACCTGAAAAAAAAACATAAGGGGTAACACTGTCAATTTTTTTTTTTGGCCGAAATTTTGACCCCCTCCGATTTTCTTGAAACTCTGGATTCTGACAGAGGGCCACGAGACTTCGACCAGCGCGCAAAAATGGAGGCTCTAGACCCTTCCAGAGCCGAGATATCGAAGGTCAAAATTTGGACCTGAAAAAAAAACATAAGGGGTAACACTGTCATTTTTTTTTTTGGCCGAAATTTTGACCCCCTCCGATTTTCTTGAAACTCTGGATTCTGACAGAGGGCCACGAGACTTCGACCAGCGCGCAAAAATGGAGGCTCTAGACCCTTCCAGAGCCGATATATCGAAGGTCAAAATTTTGACCTGAAAAAAAAACATAAAGGGTAACACTGTCATTTTTTTTTTTGGCCGAAATTTTGACCCCCTCCGATTTTTTTGAAACTCTGGATTCTGACAGAGGGCCACGAGACTTCGACCAGCGCGCAAAAATGGAGGCTCTAGACCCTTCCAGAGCCGAGATATCGAAGGTCAAAATTTGGACCTGAAAAAAAAACATAAGGGGTAACACTGTCAATTTTTTTTTTTTGGCCGAAATTTTGACCCCCTCCGATTTTCTTAAAACTCTGGATTCTGACAGAGGGCCACGAGACTTCGACCAGCGCGCAAAAATGGAGGCTCTAGACCCTTCCAGAGCCGAGATATCGAAGGTCAAAATTTGGACCTGAAAAAAAAACATAAGGGGTAACACTGTCAATTTTTTTTTTGGCCGAAATTTTGACCCCCTCCGATTTTCTTGAAACTCTGGATTCTGACAGAGGGCCACGAGACTTCGACCAGCGCGCAAAAATGGAGGCTCTAGACCCTTCCAGAGCCGAGATATCGAAGGTCAAAATTTGGACCTGAAAAAAAAACATAAGGGGTAACACTGTCATTTTTTTTTTTTGGCCGAAATTTTGACCCCCTCCGATTTTTTTGAAACTCTGGATTCTGACAGAGGGCCACGAGACTTCGACCAGCGCGCAAAAATGGAGGCTCTAGACCCTTCCAGAACCGAGATATCGAAGGTCAAAATTTGGACCTGAAAAAAAAACATAAGGGGTAACACTGTCAATTTTTTTTTTTGGCCGAAATTTTGACCCCCTCCGATTTTCTTGAAACTCTGGATTCTGACAGAGGGCCACGAGACTTCGACCAGCGCGCAAAAATGGAGGCTCTAGACCCTTCCAGAGCCGAGATATCGAAGGTCAAAATTTGGACCTGAAAAAAAAACATAAGGGGTAACACTGTCATTTTTTTTTTTGGCCGAAATTTTGATCCCCTCTGATTTTCTTGAAACTCTGGATTCTGACAGAGGGCCACGAGACTTCGACCAGCGCGCAAAAATGGAGGCTCTAGACCCTTCCAGAACCGAGATATCGAAGGTCAAAATTTGGACCTGAAAAAAAAACATAAGGGGTAACACTGTCAATTTTTTTTTTGGCCGAAATTTTGACCCCCTCCGATTTTCTTGAAACTCTGGATTCTGACAGAGGGCCACGAGACTTCGACCAGCGCGCAAAAATGGAGGCTCTAGACCCTTCCAGAACCGAGATATCGAAGGTCAAAATTTGGACCTGAAAAAAAAACATAAGGGGTAACACTGTCAATTTTTTTTTTGGCCGAAATTTTGACCCCCTCCGATTTTCTTGAAACTCTGGATTCTGACAGAGGGCCACGAGACTTCGACCAGCGCGCAAAAATGGAGGCTCTAGACCCTTCCAGAACCGAGATATCAAAGGTCAAAATTTGGACCTGAAAAAAAAACATAAGGGGTAACACTGTCATTTTTTTTGGCCGAAATTTTGACCCCCTCCGATCTTCTTGAAACTCTGGATTCTGACAGAGGGCCACGAGACTTCGACCAGCGCGCAAAAATGGAGGCTCTAGACCCTTCCAGAGCCGAGATATCGAAGGTCAAAATTTGGACCTGAAAAAAAAACATAAGGGGTAACACTGTAATTTTTTTTTTTTGGCCGAAATTTTGACCCCCTCCGATTTTTTTGAAACTCTGGATTCTGACAGAGGGCCACGAGACTTCGACCAGCGCGCAAAAATGGAGGCTCTAGACCCTTCCAGAGCCGAGATATCGAAGGTCAAAATTTGGACCTGAAAAAAAAACATAAGGGGTAACACTGTCATTTTTTTTTTTGGCCGAAATTTTGACCCCCTCCGATTTTCTTGAAACTCTGGATTCTGACAGAGGGCCACGAGACTTCGACCAGCGCACAAAAATGGAGGCTCTAGACCCTTCCAGAACCGAGATATCGAAGGTCAAAATTTGGACCTGAAAAAAAAAAAACATAAGGGGTAACACTGTCAATTTTTTTTTGGGCCGAAATTTTGACCCCCTCCGATTTTCTTGAAACTCTGGATTCTGACAGAGGGCCACGAGACTTCGACCAGCGCGCAAAAATGGAGGCTCTAGACCCTTCCAGAGCCGAGATATCGAAGGTCAAAATTTGGACCTGAAAAAAAAAACATAAGGGGTAACACTGTCATTTTTTTTTTTGGCCGAAATTTTGACCCCCTCCGATTTTTTTGAAACTCTGGATTCTGACAGAGGGCCACGAGACTTCGACCAGCGCGCAAAAATGGAGGCTCTAGACCCTTCCAGAGCCGAGATATCGAAGGTCAAAATTTGGACCTGAAAAAAAAACATAAGGGGTAACACTGTCAATTTTTTTTTTGGCCGAAATTTTGACCCCCTCCGATTTTCTTGAAACTCTGGATTCTGACAGAGGGCCACGAGACTTCGACCAGCGCGCAAAAATGGAGGCTCTAGACCCTTCCAGAGCCGAGATATCGAAGGTCAAAATTTGGACCTGAAAAAAAAACATAAGGGGTAACACTGTCATTTTTTTTTTTTGGCCGAAATTTTGACCCCCTCCGATTTTTTTGAAACTCTGGATTCTGACAGAGGGCCACGAGACTTCGACCAGCGCGCAAAAATGGAGGCTCTAGACCCTTCCAGAGCCGAGATATCGAAGGTCAAAATTTGGACCTGAAAAAAAACATAAGGGGTGACACTGTCATTTTTTTTTTTGGCCGAAATTTTGACCCCCTCCGATTTTTTTGAAACTCTGGATTCTGACAGAGGGCCACGAGACTTCGACCAGCGCGCAAAATTGGAGGCTCTAGACCCTTCCAGAACCGAGATATCGAAGGTCAAAATTTGGACCTGAAAAAAAAACATAAGGGGTAACACTGTCAATTTTTTTTTTTGGCCGAAATTTTGACCCCCTCTGATTTTCTTGAAACTCTGGATTCTGACAGAGGGCCACGAGACTTCGACCAGCGCGCAAAAATGGAGGCTCTAGACCCTTCCAGAGCCGAGATATCGAAGGTCAAAATTTGGACCTGAAAAAAAAACATAAGGGGTAACACTGTCATTTTTTTTTTTGGCCGAAATTTTGACCCCCTCTGATTTTCTTGAAACTCTGGATTCTGACAGAGGGCCACGAGACTTCGACCAGCGCACAAAAATGGAGGCTCTAGACCCTTCCAGAACCGAGATATCGAAGGTCAAAATTTGGAACTGAAAAAAAAACATAAGGGGTAACACTGTCAATTTTTTTTTTGGCCGAAATTTTGACCCCCTCCGATTTTCTAGAAACTCTGGATTCTGACAGAGGGCCACGAGACTTCGACCAGCGCGCAAAAATGGAGGCTCTAGACCCTTCCAGAACCGAGATATCGAAGGTCAAAATTTGGACCTGAAAAAAAAAAACATAAGGGGTAACACTGTCAATATTTTTTTTGGCCGAAATTTTGACCCCCCTCCGATTTTCTTGAAACTCTGGATTCTGACAGAGGGCCACGAGACTTCGACCAGCGCGCAAAAATGGAGGCTCTAGACCCTTCCAGAGCCGAGATATCGAAGGTCAAAATTTGGACCTGGATAAAAAACATAAGGGGTAACACTGTCATTTTTTTTTTTGCCGAAATTTTGACCCCCTCCGATTTTCTTGAAACTCTGGATTCTGACAGAGGGCCACGAGACTTCGACCAGCGCGCAAAAATGGAGGCTCTAGACCCTTCCAGAACCGAGATATCGAAGGTCAAAATTTGGACCTGAAAAAAAAAACATAAGGGTTAACACTGTCATTTTTTTGGCCGAAATTTTGACCCCCTCCGATCTTCTTGAAACTCTGGATTCTGACAGAGGGCCACGAGACTTCGACCAGCGCGCAAAAATGGAGGCTCTAGACCCTTCCAGAGCCGAGATATCGAAGGTCAAAATTTGGACCTGGATAAAAAACATAAGGGGTATGTGGTGAGCAGGACGGCCGAGGGACGTGAGAGAAAGTCACGAGGCCGGTGGTGCGATTGCTAATGAGCAGCACCTGCGAAGCACACCGGTCTCGCATCTCTCACGGAGGAGCGGAGCTATAAAGGGGGAGCGACGGAGTGGATGATCGAGAGAGGAACAGGCCTGCTTTTGTTTGTATTTTATTTGGTAAGCCAGCAGTCGTCCGTGAGGGGCTGCTGGCCGGTATTTATGTTTTATTTTGGGTAGCCAGCAGTCGTCCGTGAGGGGCTGCTGGCAGGTAATTTGTGTATTTTGTTTAAATAAAGTTTTATTTTTGAATTGTCATCCGGTTCCTGCCTCCTTCTTCCCTGAACCTTGTTACAGGGTAACACTGTCATTTTTTTTTTTTGGCTGAAATTTTGACCCCCTCCGATTTTCTTGAAACTCTGGATTCTGACAGAGGGCCACGAGACTTCGACCAGCGCGCAAAAATGGAGGCTCTAGACCCTTCCAGAACTGAGATATCGAAGGTCAAAATTTGGACCTGAAAAAAAAACATAAGGGGTAACACTGTCAATTTTTTTTTGGCCGAAATTTTGACCCCCTCCGATTTTCTTGAAACTCTGGATTCTGACAGAGGGCCACGAGACTTCGACCAGCGCGCAAAAATGGAGGCTCTAGACGCTTCCAGAGCCGAGATATCGAAGGTCAAAATTTGGACCTGAAAAAAAAAACATAAGGGGTAACACTCTCAATTTTTTTTTTGGCCGAAATTTTGACCCCCTCCGATTTTCTAGAAACTCTGGATTCTGACAGAGGGCCACGAGACTTTGACCAGCGCGCAAAAATGGAGGCTCTAGACCCTTCCAGAGCCGAGATATCGAAGGTCAAAATTTGGACCTGAAAAAAAAAACATAAGGGGTAACACTGTCATTTTTTTTTTTGGCCGAAATTTTGACCCCCTCCGATTTTCTTGAAACTCTGGATTCTGACAGAGGGCCACGAGACTTCGACCAGCGCGCAAAAATGGAGGCTCTAGACCCTTCCAGAGCCGAGATATCGAAGGTCAAAATTTGGACCTAAAAAAAAAACATAAGGGGTAACACTGTCATTTTTTTTTTTGGCCGAAATTTTGACCCCCTCCGATTTTCTTGAAACTCTGGATTCTGACAGAGGGCCACGAGACTTCGACCAGCGCACAAAAATGGAGGCTCTAGACCCTTCCAGAACCGAGATATCGAAGGTCAAAATTTGGACCTGAAAAAAAAAACATAAGGGGTAACACTGTCAATTTTTTTTTTGGCCGAAATTTTGACCCCCTCCGATTTTCTTGAAACTCTGGATTCTGACAGAGGGCCACGAGACTTCGACCAGCGCGCAAAAATGGAGGCTCTAGACGCTTCCAGAGCCGAGATATCGAAGGTCAAAATTTGGACCTGAAAAAAAAACCATAAGGGGTAACACTGTCAATTTTTTTTTTGGCCGAAATTTTGACCCCCTCCGATTTTCTAGAAACTCTGGATTCTGACAGAGGGCCACGAGACTTCGACCAGCGCGCAAAAATGGAGGCTCTAGACCCTTCCAGAGCCGAGATATCGAAGGTCAAAATTTGGACCTGAAAAAAAAACATAAGGGGTAACACTGTCATTTTTTTTTTTGGCAGAAATTTTGACCCCCTCCGATTTTCTTGAAACTCTGGATTCTGACAGAGGGCCACGAGACTTCGACCAGCGCACAAAAATGGAGGCTCTAGACCCTTCCAGAGCTGAGATATCGAAGGTCAAAATTTGGACCTGAAAAAAAAACATAAGGGGTAACACTGTCATTTTTTTTTTGGCCGAAATTTTGACCCCCTCCGATTTTTTTGAAACTCTGGATTCTGACAGAGGGCCACGAGACTTCGACCAGCGCGCAAAAATGGAGGCTCTAGACCCTTCCAGAGCCGAGATATCGAAGGTCAAAATTTGGACCTGAAAAAAAAACATAAGGGGTAACACTGTCAATTTTTTTTTTTGGCCGAAATTTTGACCCCCTCCGATTTTCTTAAAACTCTGGATTCTGACAGAGGGCCACGAGACTTCGACCAGCGCGCAAAAATGGAGGCTCTAGACCCTTCCAGAGCCGAGATATCGAAGGTCAAAATTTGGACCTGAAAAAAAAACATAAGGGGTAACACTGTCAATTTTTTTTTTGGCCGAAATTTTGACCCCCTCCGATTTTCTTGAAACTCTGGATTCTGACAGAGGGCCACGAGACTTCGACCAGCGCGCAAAAATGGAGGCTCTAGACCCTTCCAGAGCCGAGATATCGAAGGTCAAAATTTGGACCTGAAAAAAAAACATAAGGGGTAACACTGTCATTTTTTTTTTTTGGCCGAAATTTTGACCCCCTCCGATTTTTTTGAAACTCTGGATTCTGACAGAGGGCCACGAGACTTCGACCAGCGCGCAAAAATGGAGGCTCTAGACCCTTCCAGAGCCGAGATATCGAAGGTCAAAATTTGGACCTGAAAAAAAACATAAGGGGTAACACTGTCATTTTTTTTTTTGGCCGAAATTTTGACCCCCTCCGATTTTTTTGAAACTCTGGATTCTGACAGAGGGCCACGAGACTTCGACCAGCGCGCAAAAATGGAGGCTCTAGACCCTTCCAGAACCGAGATATCGAAGGTCAAAATTTGGACCTGAAAAAAAAACATAAGGGGTAACACTGTCAATTTTTTTTTTTGGCCGAAATTTTAACCCCCTCCGATTTTCTTGAAACTCTGGATTCTGACAGAGGGCCACGAGACTTCGACCAGCGCGCAAAAATGGAGGCTCTAGACCCTTCCAGAGCCGAGATATCGAAGGTCAAAATTTGGACCTGAAAAAAAAACATAAGGGGTAACACTGTCATTTTTTTTTTTTGGCCGAAATTTTGACCCCCTCCGATTTTCTTAAAACTCTGGATTCTGACAGAGGGCCACGAGACTTCGACCAGCGCGCAAAAATGGAGGCTCTAGACCCTTCCAGAACCGAGATATCGAAGGTCAAAATTTGGACCTGAAAAAAAAACATAAGGGGTAACACTGTCAATTTTTTTTTTGGCCGAAATTTTGACCCCCTCCGATTTTCTAGAAACTCTGGATTCTGACAGAGGGCCACGAGACTTCGACCAGCGCGCAAAAATGGAGGCTCTAGACCCTTCCAGAACCGAGATATCGAAGGTCAAAATTTGGACCTGAAAAAAAAAACATAAGGGGTAACACTGTCAATTTTTTTTTTGGCCGAAATTTTGACCCCCTCCGATTTTCTTGAAACTCTGGATTCTGACAAAGGGCCACGAGACTTCGACCAGCGCGCAAAAATGGAGGCTCTAGACCCTTCCAGAGCCGAGATATCGAAGGTCAAAATTTGGACCTGGATAAAAAACATAAGGGGTAACACTGTCATTTTTTTTTTTGGCCGAAATTTTGACCCCCTCCGATTTTCTTGAAACTCTGGATTCTGACAAAGGGCCACGAGACTTCGACCAGCGCGCAAAAATGGAGGCTCTAGACCCTTCCAGAACCGAGATATCGAAGGTCAAAATTTGGACCTGAAAAAAAAAACATAAGGGGTAACACTGTCATTTTTTTGGCCGAAATTTTGACCCCCTCCGATCTTCTTGAAACTCTGGATTCTGACAGAGGGCCATGAGACTTCGACCAGCGCGCAAAAATGGAGGCTCTAGACCCTTCCAGAGCCGAGATATCGAAGGTCAAAATTTGGACCTGAAAAAAAAAACATAAGGGGTAACACTGTCATTTTTTTTTTTGGCCGAAATTTTGACCCCCTCCGATTTTCTTGAAACTCTGGATTCTGACAGAGGGCCACGAGACTTCGACCAGCGCGCAAAAATGGAGGCTCTAGACCCTTCCAGAGCCGAGATATCGAAGGTCAAAATTTGGACCTGGATAAAAAACATAAGGGGTATGTGGTGAGCAGGACGGCCGAGGGACGTGAGAGAAAGTCACGAGGCCGGTGGTGCGATTGCTAATGAGCAGCACCTGCGAAGCACACCGGTCTCGCATCTCTCACGGAGGAGCGGAGCTATAAAGGGGGAGCGACGGAGTGGATGATCGAGAGAGGAACAGGCCTGCTTTTGTTTGTATTTTATTTGGTAAGCCAGCAGTCGTCCGTGAGGGGCTGCTGGCCGGTATTTATGTTTTATTTTGGGTAGCCAGCAGTCGTCCGTGAGGGGCTGCTGGCAGGTAATTTGTGTATTTTGTTTAAATAAAGTTTTATTTTTGAATTGTAATCCGGTTCCTGCCTCCTTCTTCCCTGAACCTTGTTACAGGGTAACACTGTCATTTTTTTTTTGGCCGAAATTTTGACCCCCTCCGATTTTCTTGAAACTCTGGATTCTGACAGAGGGCCACGAGACTTCGACCAGCGCGCAAAAATGGAGGCTCTAGACCCTTCCAGAACTGAGATATCGAAGGTCAAAATTTGGACCTGAAAAAAAAACATAAGGGGTAACACTGTCAATTTTTTTTTGGCCGAAATTTTGACCCCCTCCGATTTTCTTGAAACTCTGGATTCTGACAGAGGGCCACGAGACTTCGACCAGCGCGCAAAAATGGAGGCTCTAGACGCTTCCAGAGCCGAGATATCGAAGGTCAAAATTTGGACCTGAAAAAAAAAACATAAGGGGTAACACTCTCAATTTTTTTTTTGGCCGAAATTTTGACCCCCTCCGATTTTCTAGAAACTCTGGATTCTGACAGAGGGCCACGAGACTTTGACCAGCGCGCAAAAATGGAGGCTCTAGACCCTTCCAGAGCCGAGATATCGAAGGTCAAAATTTGGACCTGAAAAAAAAAACATAAGGGGTAACACTGTCATTTTTTTTTTTGGCCGAAATTTTGACCCCCTCCGATTTTCTTGAAACTCTGGATTCTGACAGAGGGCCACGAGACTTCGACCAGCGCGCAAAAATGGAGGCTCTAGACCCTTCCAGAGCCGAGATATCGAAGGTCAAAATTTGGACCTGAAAAAAAACATAAGGGGTAACACTGTCATTTTTTTTTTTGGCCGAAATTTTGACCCCCTCCGATTTTCTTGAAACTCTGGATTCTGACAGAGGGCCACGAGACTTCGACCAGCGCACAAAAATGGAGGCTCTAGACCCTTCCAGAACCGAGATATCGAAGGTCAAAATTTGGACCTGAAAAAAAAAAACATAAGGGGTAAAACTGTCAATTTTTTTTTTTGGCCGAAATTTTGACCCCCTCCGATTTTCTTGAAACTCTGGATTCTGACAGAGGGCCACGAGACTTCGACCAGCGCGCAAAAATGGAGACTCTAGACCCTTCCAGAGCCGAGATATCGAAGGTCAAAATTTGGACCTGGATAAAAAACATAAGGGGTATGTGGTGAGCAGGACGGCCGAGGGACGTGAGAGAAAGTCACGAGGCCGGTGGTGCGATTGCTAATGAGCAGCACCTGCGAAGCACACCGGTCTCGCATCTCTCACGGAGGAGCGGAGCTATAAAGGGGGAGCGACGGAGTGGATGATCGAGAGAGGAACAGGCCTGCTTTTGTTTGTATTTTATTTGGTAAGCCAGCAGTCGTCCGTGAGGGGCTGCTGGCCGGTATTTATGTTTTATTTTGGGTAGCCAGCAGTCGTCCGTGAGGGGCTGCTGGCAGGTAATTTGTGTATTTTGTTTAAATAAAGTTTTATTTTTGAATTGTCATCCGGTTCCTGCCTCCTTCTTCCCTGAACCTTGTTACAAGGTAACACTGTCATTTTTTTTTTTGGCCGAAATTTTGACCCCCTCCGATTTTCTTGAAACTCTGGATTCTGACAGAGGGCCACGAGACTTCGACCAGCGCGCAAAAATGGAGGCTCTAGACCCTTCCAGAACTGAGATATCGAAGGTCAAAATTTGGACCTGAAAAAAAAACATAAGGGGTAACACTGTCAATTTTTTTTTTTGGCCGAAATTTTGACCCCCTCCGATTTTCTTGAAACTCTGGATTCTGACAGAGGGCCACGAGACTTCGACCAGCGCGCAAAAATGGAGGCTCTAGACGCTTCCAGAGCCGAGATATCGAAGGTCAAAATTTGGACCTGAAAAAAAAACATAAGGGGTAACACTGTCAATTTTTTTTTGGCCGAAATTTTGACCCCCTCCGATTTTCTAGAAACTCTGGATTCTGACAGAGGGCCACGAGACTTTGACCAGCGCGCAAAAATGGAGGCTCTAGACCCTTCCAGAGCCGAGATATCGAAGGTCAAAATTTGGACCTGAAAAAAAAACATAAGGGGTAACACTGTCATTTTTTTTTGGCCGAAATTTAGACCCCCTCTGATTTTTTTGAAACTCTGGATTCTGACAGAGGGCCACGTGACTTCGACCAGCGCGCAAAAATGGAGGCTCTAGACCCTTCCAGAGCCGAGATATCGAAGGTCAAAATTTGGACCTGAAAAAAAACATAAGGGGTAACACTGTCATTTTTTTTTTGGCCGAAATTTTGACCCCCTCCGATTTTCTTGAAACTCTGGATTCTGACAGAGGGCCATGAGACTTCGACCAGCGCGCAAAAATGGAGGCTCTAGACCCTTCCAGAGCCGAGATATCGAAGGTCAAAATTTGGACCTGAAAAAAAAAACATAAGGGGTAACACTGTCATTTTTTTTTTGGCCGAAATTTTGACCCCCTCCGATTTTTTTGAAACTCTGGATTCTGACAGAGGGCCACGAGACTTCGACCAGCGCGCAAAAATGGAGGCTCTAGACCCTTCCAGAGCCGAGATATCGAAGGTCAAAATTTGGACCTGAAAAAAAAAACATAAGGGGTAACACTGTCATTTTTTTTTTTGGCCGAAATTTTGACCCCCTCCGATTTTCTTGAAACTCTGGATTCTGACAGAGGGCCACGAGACTTCGACCAGCGCACAAAAATGGAGGCTCTAGACCCTTCCAGAACCGAGATATCGAAGGTCAAAATTTGGACCTGAAAAAAAAACATAAGGGGTAACACTGTCATTTTTTTTTTTTGGCCGAAATTTTGACCCCCTCCGATTTTCTTGAAACTCTGGATTCTGACAGAGGGCCACGAGACTTCGACCAGTGCGCAAAAATGGATGCTCTAGACCCTTCCAGAGCCGAGATATCGAAGGTCAAAATTTGGACCTGGATAAAAAACATAAGGGGTATGTGGTGAGCAGGACGGCCGAGGGACGTGAGAGAAAGTCACGAGGCCGGTGGTGCGATTGCTAATGAGCAGCACCTGCGAAGCACACCGGTCTCGCATCTCTCACGGAGGAGCGGAGCTATAAAGGGGGAGCGACGGAGTGGATGATCGAGAGAGGAACAGGCCTGCTTTTGTTTGTATTTTATTTGGTAAGCCAGCAGTCGTCCGTGAGGGGCTGCTGGCCGGTATTTATGTTTTATTTTGGGTAGCCAGCAGTCGTCCGTGAGGGGCTGCTGGCAGGTAATTTGTGTATTTTGTTTAAATAAAGTTTTATTTTTGAATTGTCATCCGGTTCCTGCCTCCTTCTTCCCTGAACCTTGTTACAGGGTAACACTGTCATTTTTTTTTTTTGGCCGAAATTTTGACCCCCTCCGATTTTCTTGAAACTCTGTATTCTGACAGAGGGCCACGAGACTTCGACCAGCGCGCAAAAATGGAGGCTCTAGACCCTTCCAGAGCCGAGATATCGAAGGTCAAAATTTGGACCTGAAAAAAAAACATAAGGGGTAACACTGTCAATTTTTTTTTTTGGCCGAAATTTTGACCCCCTCCGATTTTCTTGAAACTCTGGATTCTGACAGAGGGCCACGAGACTTCGACCAGCGCGCAAAAATGGAGGCTCTAGACCCTTCCAGAGCCGAGATATCGAAGGTCAAAATTTGGACCTGAAAAAAAAACATAAGGGGTAACACTGTCATTTTTTTTTTTTGGCCGAAATTTTGACCCCCTCCGATTTTCTTGAAACTCTAGATTCTGACAGAGGGCCACGAGACTTCGACCAGCGCGCAAAAATGGAGGCTCTAGACCCTTCCAGAGCCGAGATATCGAAGGTCAAAATTTGGACCTGAAAAAAAACATAAGGGGTAACACTGTCATTTTTTTTTTGGCCGAAATTTTGACCCCCTCCGATTTTTTTGAAACTCTGGATTGTGACAGAGGGCCACGAGACATCGCCCAGCGCGCAAAAATGGAGGCTCTAGACCCTTCCAGAGCCGAGATATCGAAGGTCAAAATTTGGACCTGAAAAAAAAACATAAGGGGTAACACTGTCATTTTTTTTTTGGCCGAAATTTTGACCCCCTCCGATCTTCTTGAAACTCTGGATTCTGAAAGAGGGCCACGAGACTTCGACCAGCGCGCAAAAATGGAGGCTCTAGACCCTTCCAGAGCCGAGATATCGAAGGTCAAAATTTGGACCTGGATAAAAAACATAAGGGGTAACACTGTCATTTTTTTTTTTTTGGCCGAAATTTTGACCCCCTCCGATTTTCTTGAAACTCTGGATTCTGACAGAGGGCCACGAGACTTCGACCAGCGCGCAAAAATGGAGGCTCTAGACCCTTCCAGAACCGAGATATCGAAGGTCAAAATTTGGACCTGAAAAAAAAACATAAGGGGTAACACTGTCAATTTTTTTTTTGGCCGAATTTTTGACCCCCTCCGATTTTCTTGAAACTCTGGATTCTGACAGAGGGCCACGAGACTTCGACCAGCGCGCAAAAATGGAGGCTCTAGACCCTTCCAGAGCCGAGATATCGAAGGTCAAAATTTGGACCTGAAAAAAAACATAAGGGGTAACACTGTCATTTTTTTTTTGGCCGAAATTTTGACCCCCTCCGATTTTTTTGAAACTCTGGATTCTGACAGAGGGCCACGAGACTTCGACCAGCGCGCAAAAATGGAGGCTCTAGACCCTTCCAGAGCCGAGATATCGAAGGTCAAAATTTGAACCTGAAAAAAAAAACCATAAGGGGTAACACTGTCATTTTTTTTTTTTTGGCTGAAATTTTGACCCCCTCCGATTTTCTTGAAACTCTGGATTCTGACAGAGGGCCACGAGACTTCGACCAGCGCGCAAAAATGGAGGCTCTAGACCCTTCCAGAACCGAGATATCGAAGGTCAAAATTTGGACCTTAAAAAAAAACATAAGGGGTAACACTGTCAATTTTTTTTTTTGGCCGAATTTTTGACCACCTCCGATTTTCTTGAAACTCTGGATTCTGACAGAGGGCCACGAGACTTCGACCAGCGCGCAAAAATGGAGGCTCTAGACCCTTCCAGAGCCGAGATATCGAAGGTCAAAATTTGGACCTGAAAAAAAAACATAAGGGGTAACACTGTCAATTTTTTTTTTTTGGCCGAAATTTCGACCCCCTCCGATTTTCTTGAAACTCTGGATTCTGACAGAGGGCCACGAGACTTCGACCAGCGCGCAAAAATGGAGGCTCTAGACCCTTCCAGAGCCGAGATATCGAAGGTCAAAATTTGGACCTGGATAAAAAACATAAGGGGTAACACTGTCATTTTTTTTTTTTGGCCGAAATTTTGACCCCCTCCGATTTTCTTGAAACTCTGGATTCTGACAGAGGGCCATGAGACTTCGACCAGCGCGCAAAAATGGAGGCTCTAGACCCTTCCAGAACCGAGATATCGAAGGTCAAAATTTGGACCTGAAAAAAAATCATAAGGGGTAACACTGTCAATTTTTTTTTGGTCGAATTTTTGACCCCCTCCGATTTTCTTGAAACTCTGGATTCTGACAGAGGGCCACGAGACTTCGACCAGCGCGCAAAAATGGAGGCTCTAGACCCTTCCAGAGCCGAGATATCGAAGGTCAAAATTTGGACCTGAAAAAAAAACATAAGGGGTAACACTGTCATTTTTTTTTTGCCGAAATTTTGACCCCTTCCGATTTTCTTGAAACTCTGGATTCTGACAGAGGGCCACGAGACTTCGACCAGCGCGCAAAAATGGAGGCTCTAGACCCTTCCAGAGCCGAGATATCGAAGGTCAAAATTTGGACCTGAAAAAAAAACATAAGGGGTAACACTGTCAATTTTTTTTTTTGGCCGAAATTTCGACCCCCTCCGATTTTCTTGAAACTCTGGATTCTGACAGAGGGCCACGAGACTTCGACCAGCGCGCAAAAATGGAGGCTCTAGACCCTTCCAGAGCCGAGATATCGAAGGTCAAAATTTGGACCTGGATGAAAAACATAAGGGGTAACACTGTCATTTTTTTTTGGCCGAAATTTTGACCCCCTCCGATTTTCTTGAAACTCTGGATTCTGACAGAGGGCCATGAGACTTCGACCAGCGCGCAAAAATGGAGGCTCTAGACCCTTCCAGAACCGAGATATCGAAGGTCAAAATTTGGACCTGAAAAAAAAAACATAAGGGGTAACACTGTCAATTTTTTTTTGGTCGAATTTTTGACCCCCTCCGATTTTCTTGAAACTCTGGATTCTGACAGAGGGCCACGAGACTTCGACCAGCGCGCAAAAATGGAGGCTCTAGACCCTTCCAGAGCCGAGATATCGAAGGTCAAAATTTTGACCCGAAAAAAAACATAAGGGGTAACACTGTCGTTTTTTTTTTGTTTTGGCCGAAATTTTGACCCCCTCCGATCTTCTTGAAACTCTGGATTCTGACAGAGGGCCACGAGACTTCGACCAGCGCACAAAAAAATGGAGGCTCTAGACCCTTCCAGAGCCAAGATATCGAAGGTCAAAATTTTGACCCGAAAAAAAAACATAAGGGGTAACACTGTCGTTTTTTTTTTTTTGGCTGAAATTTTGACCCCCTCCGAACTTCTTGAAACTCTGGATTCTGACAGAGGGCCACGAGACTTCGACCAGCGCGCAAAAATGGAGGCTCTAGACCCTTCCAGAGCCAAGATATCGAAGGTCAAAATTTGGACCCAAAAAAAAAAACATAAGGGGTAACACTGTCGGGTTTTTTTTGCCCGAAATTTTGACCCCCTCTGATCTTCTTGAAACTCAAGATTCTGACAGAGGGCCACGAGACATCGACCAGCGCGCAAAAGTGGAGGCTCTAGACCCTTCCAGAGCCGAGATATCGAAGGTCAAAATTTGGACCTGAAAAAAAAACATAAGGGGTAACACTGTCGTTTTTTGTTTTTTTTTTTGGCCGAAATTTTGACCCCCTCCGATCTTCTTGAAACTCTGGATTCTGACAAAGGGCCACGAGACTTCGACCAGCGCGCAAAAATGGAGGCTCTAGACCCTTCCAGAGCCGAGATACCGAAGGTCAAAATTTGGACCCGAAAAAAAAAACATAAGGGGTAACACTGTTGTTGTTTTTTTGGCCGAATTTTTGACCCCCTCCGATTTTCTTGAAACTCTGGATTCTGACAGAGGGCCACGAGACTTCGACCAGCGCGCAAAAATGGAGGCTCTAGACCCTTCCAGAGCCGAAATATCGAAGGTCAAAATTTGGACCTGAAAAAAAAACATAAGGGGTAACACTGTCATTTTTTTTTGGCCGAAATTTTGACCCCTTCCGATTTTCTTGAAACTCTGGATTCTGACAGAGGGCCACGAGACTTCGACCAGCGCGCAAAAATGGAGGCTCTAGACCCTTCCAGAGCCGAGATATCGAAGGTCAAAATTTGGACCTGAAAAAAAAACATAAGGGGTAACACTGTCATTTTTTTTTTTTTGGCCGAAATTTTGACCCCCTCCGATTTTCTTGAAACTCTGGATTCTGACAGAGGGCCACGAGACTTCGACCAGCGCGCAAAAATTGAGGCTCTAGACCCTTCCAGAGCCGAGATATCGAAGGTCAAAATTTGGATCTGAAAAAAAAAACATAAGGGGTAACACTGTCAATTTTTTTTTTTTTGGCCGAAATTTTGACCCCCTCCGATCTTCTTGAAACTCTGGATTCTGACAGAGGGCCACGAGACTTCGACCAGCGCGCAAAAATGGAGGCTCTAGACCCTTCCAGAGCCGAGATATCGAAGGTCAAAATTTGGACCCGAAAAAAAAAACATAAGGGGTAACACTGTCCTTTTTTTTGGCCGAAATTTTGACCCCCTCCGATCTTCTTGAAACTCTGGATTCTGACAGAGGGCCACGAGACATCGCCCAGCACGCAAAAATGGAGGCTCTAGACCCTTCCAGAGCCAAGATATCGAAGGTCAAAATTTTGACCCGAAAAAAAAAACATAAGGGGTAACACTGTCATTTTTTTTCGCCGAAATTTTGACCCCCTCCGATCTTCTTGAAACTCTGGATTCTGACAAAGGGCACCGAGACATCGCCCAGCGCGCAAAAATGGAGGCTCTAGACCCTTCCAGAGCCAAGATATCGAAGGTCAAAAATTTGACCCGAAAAAAAAAAACATAAGGGGTAACACTGTCATTTTTTTTGGCCGAAATTTTGACCCCCTCCGATCTTCTTGAAACTCTGGATTCTGACAGAGGGCCACGAGACATCGCCCAGCGCGCAAAAATGGAGGCTCTAGACCCTTCCAGAGCCGAGATATCGAAGGTCAAAATTTTGACCCGAAAAAAAAACATAAGGGGTAACACTGTCGTTTTTTTTTTTTGGCTGAAATTTTGACCCCCTCCGATCTTCTTGAAACTGTGGATTCTGACAGAGGGCCACGAGACTTCGACCAGCGCGCAAAAATGGAGGCTCTAGACCCTTCCAGAGCCGAGATATCGAAGGTCAAAATTTGGACCCGAAAAAAAAAAACATAAGGGGTAACACTGTCGTTTTTTTTTTTTTTGGGGGGGGGGGGCGAAATTTTGACCCCCTCCGATCTTCTTGAAACTCTGGATTCTGACAGAGGGCCATGAGACTTCGACCAGCGCGCAAAAATGGAGGCTCTAGACCCTTCCAGAGCCGAGATATCGAAGGTCAAAATTTGGACCCGAAAAAAAACATAAGGGGTAACACTGTCGTTTTTTTTTTTTGGCCGAAATTTTGACCCCCTCCGATCTTCTTGAAACTCTGGATTCTGACAGAGGGCCACGAGACTTCGACCAGCGCACAAAAATGGAGGCTCTAGACCCTTCCAGAGCCGAGATATCGAAGGTCAAAATTTTGACCCGAAAAAAAAACATAAGGGGTAACACTGTCGTTTTTTTTTTGTTTTGGCCGAAATTTTGACCCCCTCCGATCTTCTTGAAACTCTGGATTCTGACAGAGGGCCACGAGACTTCGACCAGCGCACAAAAAAATGGAGGCTCTAGACCCTTCCAGAGCCGAGATATCGAAGGTCAAAATTTGGACCCGAAAAAAAAAACATAAGGGGTAACACTGTCGTTTTTTTGTTTTTTGCAGAAATTTTGACCCCCTCCGAACTTCTTGAAACTCTGGATTCTGAGAGAGGGCCACGAGACTTCGACCATCACGCAAAAATGGAGGCTCTAGACCCTTCCAGAGCCAAGATATCGAAGGTCAAAATTTGGACCCGAAAAAAAAAAACATAAGGGGTAACACTGTCGGGGTTTTTTTGCCCGAAATTTTGACCCCCTCTGATCTTCTTGAAACTCAAGATTCTGACAGAGGGCCACGAGACATCGACCAGCGCGCAAAAATGGAGGCTCTAGACCCTTCCAGAGCCGAGATATCGAAGGTCAAAATTTGGACCTGAAAAAAAAACATAAGGGGTAACACTGTCGTTTTTTTTTTTTTTTTTTTTGGCCGAAATTTTGACCCCCTCCGATCTTCTTGAAACTCTGGATTCTGACAAAGGGCCACGAGACTTCGACCAGCGCGCAAAAATGGAGGCTCTAGACCCTTCCAGAGCCGAGATACCGAAGGTCAAAATTTGGACCCGAAAAAAAAAACATAAGGGGTAACACTGTCGTTTTTTTTTTGGCCGAAATTTTGACCCCCTCCGATCTTCTTGAAACTCTGGATTCTGACAGAGGGCCACGAGTCTTCGACCAGCGCGCAAAAATGGAGGCTCTAGACCCTTCCAGAGCCGAGATATCGAAGGTCAAAATTTGGACCCGAAAAAAAAAACATAAGGGGTAACACTGTCATTTTTTTTTTGGCCAAAATTTTGACCCCCTCCGATCTTCTTGAAACTCTGGATTCTGACAGAGGGCCACAAGACTTCGACCAGCGCACAAAAATGGAGTCTCTAGACCCTTGCAGAGCCGAGATAACGAAGGTCAAAATTTGGACCCGAAAAAAAATTTATAAGGGGTAACACTGTCGTTTTTTTTTTGGCCGAAATTTTGACCCCCTCCGATCTTCTTGAAACTCTGGATTCTGACAGAGGGCCACGAGACTTCGACCAGCGTGCAAAAATGGAGGCTCTAGACCCTTCCAGAGCCGAGGTATCGAAGGTCAAAATTTGGACCCAAAAAAAAAACATAAGGGGTAACACTGTCGTTTTTTTTTTTTGACCGAAATTTTGACCCCCTCCGATCTTCTTGAAACTCTGGATTCTGACAGAGGGCCACGAGACTTCGACCAGCGCGCAAAAATGGAGTCTCTAGACCCTTCCAGAGCCGAGATATCGAAGGTCAAAATTTGGACCCGAAAAAAAATATATAAGGGGTAACACTGTCGTTTTTTTTTTTTTGGCCGAAATTTTGACCCCCTCCGATCTTCTTGAAACTCTGGATTATGACAGAGGGCCACGAGACTTCAACCAGTGCGCAAAAATGGAGGCTCTAGACCCTTCCAGAGCCGAAATATTGAAGGTCAAAATTTGGACCCGAAAAAAAAAACATAAGGGGTAACACTGTCGTTTTTTTTTTTTTGGCCGAAATTTTGACCCCCTCCGATCTTCTTGAAACTCTGGATTCTGACAGAGGGCCACGAGACTTCGGCCAGCACGCAAAAATGGAGGCTCTAGACCCTTCCAGAGCCGAGATATCGAAGGTCAAAATTTGGACCCGAAAAAAAAACATAAGGGGTAACACTGTCAATTTTTTTTTTTTTGGCCGAAATTTTGACCCCCTCCGATCTTCTTGAAACTCTGGATTCTGACAGAGGGCCACGAGACTTCGACCAGTGCGCAAAAATGGAGGCTCTAGACCCTTCCAGAGCCGAGATATTGAAGGTCAAAATTTGGACCCGAAAAAAAAAAAACATAACGGGTAACACTGTCGTTTTTTTTTTTTTGGCCGTAATTTTGACCCCCTCCGATCTTCTTGAAACTCTGGATTCTGACAGAGGGCCACGAGACATCGACCAGCGTGCAAAAATGGAGGCTCTAGACCCTTCCAGAGCCGAGATATCGAAGGTCAAAATTTGGACCAGAAAAAAAACCACAAGGGGTAACACTGTCGTTTTTTTTTTGGCCGAAATTTTGACCCCCTCCGATCTTCTTGAAACTTTGGATTCTGACAGAGGGCCACGAGACTTCGACCAGCGCGCAAAAATGGAGGCTCTAGACCCTTCCAGAGCCGAGATATCGAAGGTCAAAATTTGGACCCGAAAAAAAACATAAGGGGTAACACTGTCGTTTTTTTTTTTTGGCCGAAATTTTGACCCCCTCTGATCTTCTTGAAACTCTGGATTCTGACAGAGGGCCACGAGACTTCGCCCAGCGCGCAAAAATGGAGGCTCTAGAGCCTTCCAGAGCCGAGATATCGAAGGTCAAAATTTGAACCCGAAAAAAAAACATAAGGGGTAACACTGTTGTTTTTTTTTTTGGCCGAAATTTTGACCCCCTCCGATCTTCTTGAAACTCTGGATTCTGACAGAGGGCCACGAGACTTCGACCAGCGCGCAAAAATGGAGGCTCTAGACCCTTCCAGAGCCGAGATATCGAAGGTCAAAATTTGGACCCGAAAAAAAAACATAGGGGTAACACTGTCGTTTGTTTTTTTTTGGCCAAAATTTTGACCCCCTCTGATAGAGGGCCATGAGACTTAGACCTGCGTGCAAAAATGGAGTCTTACGACCCTTCCTGAGCTGAGATATTGAGATCCCACGTAGCATTTATGCCATTACAAAAATAGTGGGTGCTACGTGGGATCTCAATATCTCACCTCAGGAAGGGTCTAGAGACTCCATTTTTGCATGCAGTTCTAAGTCTCATCGCCCTCTATCAGAATCCAGAGTTTTTCAGAAGATTGGAGAAACTCAAAATTTCGCCCCCCGAAAAAAAACATAAGGGGTTACACTGTCGTTTTTTTTTTCGGGGGGTGAAATTTTGAGTTTCTCCAATCTTCTCAAAACTCTGGATTCTGATAGAGGGCCATGAGACTTAGAGATATTGAGATCCCTGAGATATATTGAGATATTGAGACTTAGAGATATTGAGATCCCACGTAGCATTTATGTTATTATAAAAATAGTGGGTGCTACGTGGGATCTCAATATATCAGCTCAGGAAGGGACTAGAGACTCCATTTTTGCACGCAGGTCTAAGTCTCATGGCCCTCTATCAGAATCCAGAGTTTTGAGAAGATTGGAGAAACTCAAAATTTCACCCCCCGAAAAAAACCGACAGTGTAACCCCTTATTTTTTTTTTCGGGGGTCGAAATTTTGAGTTTCTCCAATCTTCTGAAAAACTCTGGATTCTGATAGAGGGCCATGAGACTTACACCCGGGTGCAAAAATGGAGTCTCTAGACCCTTCCTGAGCTGAGATATTGAGATCCCAAGTAGCATTTATGCTATTATAAAAATAGTGAGTGCTGTGTGGGATCTCAATATCTCAGCTCAGGAAGGGTCTAGAGACTCCATTTTTGCATGCAAGTCTAAGTCTCATGGCCCTCTATCAGAATCCAGAGTTTTGAGAAGATTGGAGAAACTCAAAATACCTGTGCTGTGGTGCATTATGGGAAGTGGGAGATACCAAGTATGGTGTTAATGGAAGGGGAATTAGATGATGTTAATGTGTACTTCCTTTAATTATTGTTGAAATTTATTGAAGTTGTGCTGTTATTTAACTTTGTGTGGTGAAGAAAATGGAGTTACTTGATCCCATAATATTTTTATTGATATTTATTAGCTGTTCATGATCTTTATTACTTCCCCATGTGATTATTGTTGAGAAATTGTTGTACCCAAGTGTATAAATTCTCACAGGAAGAAGTGATCAGTAGGGTAAAGACTGTTGGTAGTGAATGCTGTGTCAACTGACTGCTGTGATTGAAGTAGTAGACCTGATGCAAGGCTGTTTTTGGTATATTGACTTTCTTGGTTTGTTTTCCTTTTTTTGTAATTTTTTCCTGCTGTGGCACCTGTGAGCACCTTCCACTTTATGAATTTGGGAGAAAATAAATAAATATGAAGATGGCATTTAACATCCTCCATGTGTTATTTTGAAGAACTCTGGATGTCCTTGTGACACCCCACGAAAAAAAAAAAACGTAAGGGGTTACACTGTTGTTTTTTTTCGGGGGGCGAAATTTTGAGTTTCTCCAATCTTCTCAAATCTCTGGATTCTGATAGAGGGCCATGAGAATTCGACCAGCGCGCAAAAATGGAGTCTCTAGACCCTTCCTGAGCTGAGATATTGAGATCCCACGTAGCACCCACTATTTTTATAATGGCATAAATGCTACGTGGGATCTCAATATCTCAGCTCAGGAAGGGTCTAGAGACTCCATTTTTGCACCCAGGTCTAAGTCTCATGGCCCTCTATCAGAATCCTGAGTTTTGAGAAGATTGGAGAAACTCAAAATTTCGAAAAACAAAAACGAAAGGGGTTGCACATTTTCTCAAATCTCTGGATTCTGATAGAGGGCCATGAGACTTAGACCTTGGTGCAAAAATGGAGTCTCTACACCCTTCCTGAGCTGAGATATTGAGATCCCACGTAGCACCAAAAAAAAAACAAAAAAAAAAAAAAAAACGTAAGGGGTAACACTGTTGGTTTTTTTTTTTTCTGGTTGAAATTTTGAGTTTCGATATCTCAGCTCTGGAAGGGTCTAGAGCCTCCATTTTTGCACTCAGGTCTAAGTCTCATGGTCCTCTATCAGAATCCAGAGTTTTGAGAAGATTGGGGAAACTTAATATTTCGCCCCCCAAAAAAAAACAAAAAAAAAAAACGTAAGGGGTAACACTGTCGTTTTTTTTTCTGGTTGAAATTTTGAGTTTTGATATCTCAGCTCTGGAAGGGTCTAGAGCTTCCATTTTTGCACTCAGGTCTAAGTCTCATGGCCCTCTATCAGAATCCAGAGTTTTGAGAAGATTGGGGAAACTTAATTTTTCGCCCCTCCCAAAAAAAAACGTAAGGGGTAACACTGTCGTTTTTTATGGTCGAAGTTTCGATATCTCAGCTCTGGAAGGGTCAATGTCATTCAAGATGTCCATTTCTTTCTTTTCTCAGTGAAAAGAAATTAAGGTTTTTGATGAAAACATTACAGGATTTTTCTCTATATAATGGACTTACATGGGAACCAGACGGTTCAAGGTCCAAAAGACAGTTCATAACAGTTTCAGATACAGCTTCAAATGTCTTTAAACGACACCAGACGATGAATAAGGGTCTTATCATGCGAAACGATTGGTTATTTCAAAACTTAATCCAAAAATATAACTTTTCTAAGGACAAATGCTAGCCTTGCTCTATTCTGTGAGGCGCATTTGTAACGTGACGTATTAAGTAATTACGTTCAAAAGGTCACGGGCGACGTAGCCGAAAGTACAGAGTCAGTGTTTACAAGTTAAACGCATAGGTTGAACGTGCAAACTAGATCAAACGCCGGACGTTTGAGCGGACGATTCCGAAACAATGTCGGACGATTTTGATTCTGTACTTCCGGCTACGTCGCCCGTGACCTTTTGAACGTAATTACGTATTACGTGACGTACAAACGCGCCTCACAGAATAGAGCAAGGCTAGCATTTGTCCTTAAAAAAGTTACATTTTTGGAATAAGTTTTGAAATAACTGATCGTTTCGCATGATAAGACTCTTATTCATCGTCTGGTGTTGTTTAAAGACATTTGAAGCTGCATCTGAAACTGTTATTAACTGTCTTTTGGACCTCGGACTGTCTGGTTCCCATGTAAGTCCATTATATGGAGAAAAATCCTGGAATGTTTTCATCAAAAACCTTAATTTCTTTTCGACTGAGGAAAGAAAGACATGGACATCTTGGATGACATGGGGGTGAGTAAATTATCAGCAAAAGTTTTTTGAAAAGTGAACTACTCCTTTAAGTAGTGCAATAGCTGTGTGTGAGAAACAGTTAAATTCACTAAAAATTCTTCTTTGAAAATCTTACTAGACAGCTTTGGTCACCATTTACTTTACGTTTGGATATTCTGCTATAAAATCGAGGAAAACAAGGTGTCTTTTGAACTATACTGTACATTTGACCACTACATTCACTCAGATTAAAAAAATAAAAACATTAAAAAGATGATCTGGCAAGTTCACATTTTTTTGATTTAGCAAACATATTAATTTGAAGTGAATAAGTAAGGGATAATCCACGGCTAGCCATGCATTAAAGGATTTTAATGCACGGCGTAGAGGCTAAGAACCACCCGACGCGAAGCGGAGGGTGGTTGCCTCTACGCCGTGCATTAAAATCCTTTAATGCATGGCTAGCCGTGGATTATCCCGCTTATACCACGGTTATTTGCCAAGTTAAAAAGAAATTAAAGCTATAACTGATGTTAACAGTGTAATTTTTTAACAGATATGTAAAAATGACGGTTATTTTCTTAAGTTACGGCTCGTTAGTTCTACTCCGTCCACTTTAAATAAAGTAGAGCCATCGGATTGCATTTATTTGAATGAATTATGAATCTGTTTGCAAGCGTAACTGTTACTATGGTTACCAATGTTTGTTTTACAGTCTATGGTTTACAGTCTAAGCGGATTCATTTCAAACTGTAATCAAACTGACTGGAACTACCTGTGCATTAAAGGGTTTTACTGCACACCTTCCAGCCAATCAGAATCGAGTAATTAAACAGCCCGTGGTATAATACATTTAAAAATGTGGTCTACTAATTATAATGTCTTCAGAAACAAATCTTTTTCCACGTTTGCCCTTTTAGGCTCTTAGACCACCTCCAAAGGTGTGATGTCTAGCACCTGTCAAACCTCAAGAAGTTGAAGCCGCACTTGGGATGGCCAATCACTCCAGACCCTGCAGAAGGGATTGCAAGTGTTTGAAAAAGACTGAGCCGAGACTTAATGAATGGCAAGATTGTCCTTGAGCCAAATAATAAATTTTAAGTCATCTTTGTTTTTAGCCAAAAAAAAAAAAATGTTTTTTTTTTTTACATTTATTTATTTGTACAGTCTGTTACTGTGTAAATGAGCCTGTTTGTGTAATGATTTTCATGATTTGCTGTCAGCACTACTAGCTGACTCGCATCCACTGAATGTTCAAGAGACAAAATTAGAATGCTGCTTTTCTAAAGTTTATAAAAAAAGTCACTAACTGTCAGATGTGATTGTTTTCCAGTTGCCAAGCAGTTGAAAACAACACTGTACTTTGTAACATACATTTTGCTTCAATGCACTTTCAACATATATTTATAAATCTAAATGCTTAATTTCAAATGTTTACTTTAGTTTTGTATTAAATCTGATTGTACTGTAAAATGCAATATTACTGTAAATTGAAAAACACATTCAGGTGATTTTTTTTTAAATAAATATATGACCAAACTTGAGGTCCACAGTATTTAATTTTCTTTATTCATCTTCTCAACTGATACATCTACATGATATCAAGAATTTAAGGTGGCCTCACATTACACATACTTGACAAAAGGATTGTTCATTTAAATCCCCAATTATGCTATAATTTTGCATAAACATTTCTAAACATTCCCACAAATGGTGTCTCTGCATCTCTGAGCCAGTGAAGGCTCAGAAGAAAAGTTCAAACTTTCTTCATTTCTTTATAACTTCAGTTTACCTGTATACTAAGACTAGCCCACACCCTGCTAGACCCTTCCAGAGCTGAGATATTGAGATATTTATAAGGGCATAAATGCTATGTGGGATCTCAATATCTCAGCTCTGGAAGGGTCCAGAGCCTCCATTTTTTCACTCAGGTGTAAGTCCCATGGCCCTCTATCAGAATCCAGAGTTTCAAGAAGATCAGAGAAACTCAAAATTTCGACCCTCCCGAAAAAAACGACAGTGTAACCTCTGTCGTTTTTTTTTTTTTTTTGGGGGGTGCGAAAAAAAAGTTTCTTCAATCTTCTTGAAACTCTGGATTCTGATAGAAGGCCATGGGACTTAGACCTGAGTGCAAAAATGGAGGCTTTAAACCATTATAACAGTAGAGCTTATCCCAGATCAGCTGTTTAATCTCAGAACTTTCATTGGTATCAGTTGAAATACATGCAAATAAATGTAGCACATTTTTCAGTCCACAGACATACAGCATTTCCTGAAGAGTGTGTGTGTGTGTGCGTGTTCTGCAAGATCAAATCAGCGCAGTATGTCCGAAGGTTACACTGGAATCACATTTAGTTCTATTAAAAGCTGCGAGTGCATACACCTAAAGATGCGCACAACATATTTGTCATATTATTAGTTTGAATGCTTTTGGAATGATAAAGGTGACTTAAATCAGACTCATGTGAAGCATTAAAAAAAAAAGAAAAAAAAGTTAAAATCTCCGTCTAAATAAAACACAAAACATTACAAAATTAAATGTCTAAAATGTTAAATAGATACACTTCAAATGCTTCCAGAAAATGACCCGCTAAATGAGGTGGGCTGCTCATGTGCATAGCATCAGACATTCAACAACGCAAATCAGCATTAAACCTGCTTAAATACCAGATAAACGTGCTGCTCTTGTTCAAATGAAGAAGAAAAAACACTCGCATTAAAAGCTGTTCCTCTACAGTCTCTGTATCTCAACAGTAGGCGGAGACAAATCCCAACTTTTCCAAAAACCTGTTAAAACAAGCAGCCACGTTAAAAAAAAAAAAAATCCCTCCCACATCCCTCACATAGTGTTACAGCTGAAATCACCAAGTCAGTTTGTGACACATTTATCAAGCTCTGTTAATGTCTCAAGCACGAACCAGATTAAATTCTGTACGAGCAGTTTCTCTTCAGAGGATGAATACTTTGCTGGAAATGATGGCCTGGTGGACATTCTTTAAAGAGACAATAAGACTTCCTGCATCAGAGTTACATATACATGTACTCTATTTACAAGGACTTGCAATTAGTGCAATATTACCTCCCCATCACACCCCCAAAATGGGGTAGGTTAGAGCTCTGGCAGCCAACTCGTCAGACATCACAGCACAAAAAAAGACTTTGGCCTTTGAGTCGATCAAAGCAACTTCACGCATCCAACATTGGCTGTTACATTTGTACATGAGCTTATAGGCATACTAACAGATTCTACTGTATATAGTAACAAATAAAACTGGTTGCCAATCTCCTCTATCATCATGTTAAAAAGAGTGGCAGAAAACACGGGGGAGAGAGAGCCTCGTCTTGTCTGTTAAACGACAGCTCTAAAAAGACCAAAATAACTTCCAGCACAGATGCAGAAGTTATGTTATGCGCTTGAGACAGTGCTTTCATAAGACTTGCTTTGTCGTTTATTTTTTTTCAGAATCAAACGACTTCTATTTAAGATCGATTGTTATGCCTCCTTGCATGTGGTGTGTCATCTGGCAGGATTCAAGTGCTGTTTTAGGGAAAAAACTCATTTAAATGCAAGTTTTTCCATGTAGAAACAGACACGTGGAACCCAGAGCAGCTAATGTTTTCTTTTAGTCTGACTATTACTTGAAACGAAATAACATTTAAGCAGCTATAAAATAGTTTTCAAAGAATTTATAACTTATTTCCCTTAGGTTTGCGTTGCCTTGAATCCCTTGCAACATATTCAGGCAAACCATCGCTTGCCAAATACATTTTGACATACAATATTATAAAACGGTATTAACTAGATCTCTTGATCCGTAAAAGCATCTTAAATCCATATCTCTGTCTTCGGGTTACAAAACTGTAGTCTCGGTTTAAAGGTTGACACGTTGTGACTGTATACCTGTATTTTGCACACTTGTTCACTCATCTTTAAAATGTTGCTATCAAGTACATCTAATACATTTCATTTAAATAAATAAAATCTCATGTTTGTACTTAGTTGTAAGTGATTTCTCTCTGTTTGTGGAATGATTCCTCTCCACATCCCAGGCAGTTGAGTGGGTCTGTCTCGTGGAGAACGCGGCAGAGCAAGAGAAAATGCAATGGAGGAGAGGAAGTGCAAAAATCTCCCCGGCCCTTACACATTCCTGTCGGTGCCGTTTTTCTCGTTGGCAGTGTTAACTGTAGTACCGTCAGGTTGCTTGCCGTCTTTCCGAGGAGGCATCCGTTCGTTTATTCGGTCCAGGCCACGTGCTTCTTCGAAGTTGCGGATTTTCCGTGTAGGGGAGAAGCCTTGGATAGCTAATGGGGGGAAAGGGAAATCAAGGGAAGTTAGGTGGTTAGGAGAATGTGCATGAGGATGAAGGATAACTTTAAGTGTTTATTTAAACATTGTTTAACAAACTGTGCTAGCATACAAAACACCTTTGGTCATTTAGCGACAGTGATCAAAAAGCCCATTCTTCTGATTGATTATTTAAAAGGTTATAAAATTATCTCATAATTTACTCACCTTCAAGCCATCCTAGGTGTATATTACTTTATTATTTCAGCTCTTGAAATATCCTGGCTCTTCCAAGCTTTATTTTTGGAGCGAATAGTACCTTGTTTTTTGAAGCCCAAAAAAGGGCATCTCCAGGGGGTTAAAGGAGAACTCCGGCACAAAATGAACCTTTGGTCTAATAAAACATCGGTACCTAGTCAACCGTTCTCTGAGATTTGTTTTCATGATAATCGGACGTAAAGAGTTTTATCTCTAAAAACTGTTTAGCGTATAATGCTAGTACTGGGGGCATTTACTAAGCAAAAAGAAATCGCTAGTTTATACCACTAACAAGGCTCAAAATAGCCCCACACTCACACAGTAACATAATGAGGGTCCCTACATGCAAAACGAAGCATTGAGAACTTTGTAAGTGTACAGACCGTTTTAATAAGAAGATACTTTATAAAGACAGTTCACTTCATGTATTCAGACAGGAGCCATCTTAGAAAATAGTCTCGATAAATCGATCACTGAACGCCGTTATTAGCATTATACGCTAAACAGTGTTTAGAGATAAAACTCTTTACATTCGATTATCATGAATCATATCTCAGTGAACGGTTGACTAGGTACCGATGTTTTATTAGACCAAAGGTTCATTTTGTGCCGGAGTTCTCCTTTAATAAAGGCATTCTGAAGCAAATGCATTTATAAGTTTATAAACCATAATGACTGGCTTCCGGTAATGGTCGTACAAAAGTCGATTTCTGGCCAATGAGTGTAAACTGACCAAATACTGACGAACGCAGACGCACAGAGGATAGCGCAAAACAAAACACTGGTCATGAATTAGATGTTTAAAACTAGGTTTTTTTTTTTTTAAATATAAATATCGGAGGAGCTTGAGATTGTTACCCAGTCCTATTAGTTTGAACAGCGAGAGGTGCCTACTCTCACCTTACGCTACTCATACATCCTACGCTGGAACTCGACTCTTGTGAATACGCAAATGGACATTACCACAAGCTAGTAATTATAATATTTGATTTACAAAAAAGCATCGCTTCAAAAGGACTTGATTAACCCCTTTGAGCCATACGGATTTCTTTTATGATGGATGTGCCAAGATGATATTTTTTATTATAACTCTGATGTTTGGCTGAAGGAAGAAAGTCATATGTGCCTAGGATGACTTTCATTTCAGAGTGAGTAAATTATGAGATAATTTGAAATTTTTTGGGTGAACTAACCCTTTAAAACTAAACAAAAAATGCAATTGAGGTGGTTTTTAAAAATGGACTATGACTATTGGACTTCAGGACCTAACTTTTGAATGGTAGTGTATGTCAAGTAAAATTATTAAAGATTATTATAATAATGACCAATGATCAGAGAGTATAATATGGCAGCAACAGTGTATAAACAACACACAAAAACAAGTTTATGAGATACACAAAAATATATTAAATGCATATACATATTAGAATAAACCCTAAACCTTTTATATGTATAAAAAACTATTTCTATTGTGCAAAACAAAGGTGAATAAGTAAGGCAATTCAGTTAAACATTCTGATTGATATCACTCATTTTTTAAACCTCTAAAAGAGCTTGAACTGAACACATATCTAACCAAACAACACACACAAACAGGAAAGCTGATTCTTGCACAACTGCCAGGCTTATTATGTCCTGTGACATTGTTGTAAACACCAGGCAATTGCCAAGGTGAATCATGACCGGTTCCAGTTGACAGAGCAAACATAAAATGCCCATTCAAATGGAGAAAAAAATAAATAAAATAAAAATGGAGATGCAGCTGAACTTGGAAATAAGGTCAGCGACTCGACAGCAAGAGTATCTTACTCTGGCACACATTTCGTGCCAGCGTGTGTGTGTTTGTTTGCACAATAGCTTAGAGCCTTGGTACATTAAAGCAGCAGGCTAGGCCTCGAGCAAGAGTGTTAAGCGTGAACGGGAACAGACAGTCTTAGGCGTGCAGAGTCGTAACAAGATTAGAATCTAAAAAAATACTCGGCAGAGTGAGGTCTCGACCTCTCCGCAGAACTAGCATGCCCTAGCCAGGACCTGGGACTAACCGGCAAACCCCTTCAGTCAGCAGGCAACTTCGAATTAATGAGGTGGAGCAGGAAGCCTCGTTCCATGACTGCATGGACGGTTTCAAGTGTCCGCATCCATCATATATTAAAAAAATAAATAAATAAAAATACTGGCCAAGAGTAATTTCAGGTTCTTTTGTAAAATCTGAATCTCATCTGGGAAAGAAATGCCCTATTGCTTGGCTAAGCTGCTTTCAATTAAATTCACAAAAAAATGGTGGTGCAAGAATACAGATTTTCCTTGATTAGCCTGAGACACACACAGACACTGAGGTGAACGACAAGGCATGAAAAGACACATAGGGGAAGACAGTACAACTTATAGGGGCAGGATATGACACACAGTGCTGCGAGTGTACCTCGACCCTCCTTTGCATCTACGGTGGCTGTATTAGCAAGCGCAGCAGGAAGTAGCCCAAAATGAATGGAAAAAGAGGTTATATCATTGTGATTACATTCAATCCCCAAGCATATTAACCCATACACCAAATCAATGCAGTAATATTAGTAGGTAAAGAATCAGACAGTAATGTAAACAGAGAGCCAGTGAGAGAAAATGCAGTTAGTTCCTTACAATCAGATTAATCCAGGCTTTAAAGATGTAATATGTAATACTGACAGCTAGTGGTTGAAATAGGTACTGCAGTCCAAATTTAAAACATTGGAGGGAGTCGTTCCCCCTGCCCCCTCCTCTTCAGACTCGATGCTCAGGCGGGTTGAAAGATTGAGGACATGCAACAGGAACGAGCTCAATTGACAAGGGAAAGTGACAAGCCTTATACTGTAAGTTGATCAGCTAATGTATATGTTTCTAGGTGGATGCCGAGGCTTTTTACGTCAGGTTGAATCTGTGATCTCGGACTCATTTCATTTTCTGGCTTCCATGGTTGCCGTGTTTTCCACCGACTGGTAACACAGGGTGTCAAAATACTATTGGGTAAATAAAGTGAATACTATATATTATTTACATATATATTTTGAATTGATCTCTGATTTGGAGATTTCCACTGTCAAAAAAATACAGGCAGACACAACTAATCTATGCTTTATCAGCTGACAGGAGAGGATGGTAGTCAGACAACCAAACCTTCTCATAATATATATCATTTTCAGAGTATATTAAGGACTTATTGGATAGTTATAGCTGGAAATGTCCTACTGTCTTAAGGGAACAGCTTCGTGGTTTCTTTAATATTCCTCTCGGTTCTGCAGGTCTAGTTGGCTTGATGTCTGACACACATAGACACTGAAGCCGACCTTTTAAAGGTCACAGAATTTTCTATATGTACTTCAAATAGTGACATCCACCCACGGCCTCCCTCTGATTTCCCTCCCTCACTCTTTCACTGCTCACTTGTACAACGTTCCCTACACCCGTGGCCTTTAAATGACCTTTAGTCCTAGACACATCGCCAACAAATTCATCTACTCAGAGTGGACTGGTCAATCCAGAGAGTCAGGAGGCAGCTCTCATGACAATCACCCTCTGATTGGCTCTTTGACTTCCCAGAATTTCTGTAGTGCAGGTGGGTAAAACATAAGGCTTAATGTGAGCCTACAAGGGAAGGGCTTTATACAGCACATAGGCAAATAATGAGTGTAAACATTACATTAGTTTATAGGTGAACAGCAGGATGTAACAGGTGTACATAGTGTCAAGAATAAGCTAGGCAGTTTGTGTATTTGTGATTATGCAACATTATATTTTAATTAAAGAAAATCAAGCCTATTTCTAAGAACATCAAGATTTGTTGAACTGAGACATTATTTTCATTTTTATTTTTATTTTAATTATTTTTTTAAATAAGCACTTTTATTTATCAAGGATGCATAACCAAAAGTGACAGTAAAGACTTAATTGCTACAAGGAAAATGTGCAAATCAGCATATTAGAATAATTTCTGAAGGATCACGTGTAGGGTTGGGTATCGAGAATCGAGTATCGACTGGAACCGGGACTAACTTTTCGTTTTTCCCGGAATTGTTCAAAAATTAAAATTTCGATTCCTAGTTTCGATATTCAAAGTCCGCCAAGCAGAAGAAGAAACCGCTGAACAACACCAACGAAGAAGCGTCTACCGGAAGTGTTGGCATAACCGTGCGAGTCGAACATGAGTAGCTTGCGTCGGCGGTCCAAAGTGTGGCTTCACTTTTCTAAAAATAACAAAATCTCGGCAAAATGCAAAATTTGTGACAAAAGGAGTATTTCCTTCAGAAAGACCGTTGGTTAGCAAGGTTAGCTAAGCTTTTTTTGACCCTGCCTCTTAAAAGAATCAGAATCGAGAATCGTTAGGAACCGGAATTGAAACAAGGAATCGGAATCAGAATCGTTCAAATTCGAACGATACCCAACCCTAATCACGTGACACTGAAAACTAGAGTAATGACGCTAAAAAAACCAGCATTGCTGAATTTTAAAATATATTAAAAATTTTAATCCAATTTTTATCCAAATTTAATATATTATTAAAAACAAGCTCTCTCTGCTTGTCCTGTCAATCACAGCAGTCATTCTATCCTATCACTCACCGATCAAAATAGGCTTTGGCGAGACAAAAATTTGCTTAGGCGGCCGCCAAAAAGTGGACATTCTGGCGGTTTTAAAAGATTAACATCCAGAAACTAAAAACAGACCTGGTCTCTATTTGAGACTGGCTTTTATTTACCCAAACCTGTCGCCACACCAGGCATGTAAAAGAGACAGGTGTCTATTTGGGACTCGGCTATTTTTTGAACATTTATGATATGCATATGCATGATACACAATATATACTGTATATATTAATTAATTTTAGGGTGAACTTTAACTGTTGTGAAAATAATGTCCCAAAATGCAAAAAAACAAATTCAATGGTCCTAAAATAGTTTAATTTTCTTCATACAAAACATCTCTTTTTGACCTGGACGGTTTTCACGGGATTTGCCTATTTAAAAGATCAGCAATAAGGATCTGAGCAGCTGGGGGTGTGGGCAGTGATTTTGCAGCTATTACCGGAAGCTTTCTAAGCAGCGAATTAAGCAGCCAGGTGGAGCCTAGAAAAGGTCATGGAGATGGAGAGCACAGCCCTCATCAGGATCTACCAGTATGAGTTCTGATGCATTTTAGCATGAAGGAGAGAGATAGATCAGCATCTTTAGTATCTGGCATGCCAAAACTCATTCTAGCTGCCTTGTGCTGGTACTTTCTGCTTTAGTATGGGGGCCAGTGCAGAGTCACACGTGGTAATGATGATCCAATTATGACTTCTGGGTTGGATGCGATAGGCCTTCAATTGCATTTCTCTAATCTACCATTACAAAACCACAAACATGCTCACTTACCACTCTGTAAGGTCTGCTTGCCTCCAGACAACACTCCGACAGGTAGCGTTCCGGTTGGGGTGAGCCCTTTGAGGGTCAGTACACTCTCGCTCTCTTCCCTGAGGCCCAACACACACACACATCGTATTAGAGTTGAGTTCAAAGAACTAAATGGCACATAATCAATTAGGACGGGGTGGGTGGGGAGAAAGAGGAAATATATGGCAATTTGAAACGTTGCTGTAGTGCCAACCTAATCTGAATATTGCTCAGAAGACCATAGACAAAAGACTTCAAGATATTCTCTATTCCTCCATTATCTATGGCATTGTTCATCTGGAAAAATGTCTAATATAATTAGACCGTTATTCTGCATGATGACTCACTGACGCCAGCTCATTAATCCTAATGGAGGAAAGATTGTGTGTGGCGTTAAAACAAAACTTCATTGTATGAGGTAGTTTTTCCAGCTCTTTATACAAACATTTATAAAAAAAACTGTAATCATCTCCAAAGCAGCACAGTGAATATACACATACATATATATATATATATATATATATATATATATAAATTGCTTTCAGACTGACCTGAGCACAGAAAAGACTCTGGCCATTTTCCCAATGGCACGGATCTTATTTCTAATCACCTCCTTACGGACAGCTGGAGTTCCACCTGTGGAAACACAAAACCAGCATCAAAACTGTCTCCCCATAGGACCTTTGACCTACAAACCAGTTAAGTGGGTATGCACTTTTACAATGGATAATTGCACTTTTAACTGTAATTGCCCCCCCCCCCCCCCCCAAGTGCAATTGTAATAGCACTTTTAACTGCATTTGAAACAGTTACTCTTTGTTAACTTTATTTTTGATAAAGCTAAATTATTAATAATACAAATTGAGCAATGAATAATAATACTTTTTTATTGATAATTAAATTAAGTTTAAAAAAAAATTATTAGAATTTTACTATATACTGATGAGCCAAAACTTTATGACCAGTCACAATCACAAACTCATTCAGCAGGATATTGCACCCTGTCACAGTTCACATAATGTTCAGAAATGGTTTGAGGGACATGATGAAGAGCTCAAGGTGTTGCCCTGGCCTCCAAATTCCACCAGATCTCAATCCATTTGAGCATATATAGGATGTGCTGGACCAACAAGTCTGATCCACAGTGGCTCAACCTCATAACCTACAAGACTTGAAGTCTTGGTGCCAGATACCACAAGCCACATTCATGGGTAAGCGCAGGTTTGGCAGTATGTGGAGGACCAACAGCATTTTAGGTAGATGGTAATAATGTTCTGGCTCAGTGGTGTACAAGTAATATATTTAGTTTGCAATTTCTTCAGCTTGATGCCAAAATAAAGCTTGGTTTTATCCAAAATGCCAAAGAATGCTGTGCATATATATATATATATATATATATATATATATATATATATATATATATATATATATTGTGCCAGACACATACTACTAATAAATGTATCATAATTATTATATTTATTATTAATAATATTTTATTATCCCCATTATTAATTATTATTTAGTAGCTATTATTTTAGATAATATTTGGCAGAAAACTGAAGAAAGGCCTTAGTGCTTCATTGTGTAGGCAGGGAAATGCTGTCATCAAAGGGTATGGAACTGTTTAGAATTCTCTTTTAATTGTTTGAAATTACTCAAATGAAAAAATAAAGTGAGCCTGGAGTGCTTCAAGGTGCACATTGTAAGCAAACCGCATCATTTGCCTTGTGTGGGCTTGAAAGTATTTGCATAAGAACATCACGCCTTTGCTCTAATAATTTAAGCAGATCAGTTTCTGGTTTCATAATTACACAAGGCAAATCCACAATCCTACGGTGTAGATATTATATTTTAAAATATATTCAAATACAAAATGTTACTTTAAATTGTTATATACTGCATTTCCCAATATTACTCTTTTTACATAAGAGTATACATCATGTGATTTCTACTCTTCAGAACAATCTGTCTAAGAAGAAAGTATCATGGGATGACATCAGCAGACACCAGACCTCCAGGGAGAGCATCTTAGACAGCCAGAGTGACAGTTGGACACTTCTAAGGGCCTGCTGTCTAACGCTGATGATGACCAGACAAACAGACGCTCACTCTCCCTCTCTCTCTCTCTCACACACACACACACACATAGGTGGAAACACATTCAAGCTGTTCTTCATTAAATTGTCACTGAACGTGAAGCAAGAGGAAATCAGCACATAAGGCAGTTGTCAGCTTACCAAACTTTAATTAATCTCAGTTGTATACTATGTGTATAAATAAACACTCTTACCTTCACATAAGTCATCTCCCTCTGACATGAGTTCATCATCAGAGCAGATATTTAGGACATTCACCAACATCTCAGTCACTGTAAATAGAGAACCTCATTAGATATTATTTTACATAATATCTGTGTCCATGCACTTCTTTATCCAGTGGTCCACTGACCCTACAGCTTTTCTTTAAAATGTTCATGGTGCTAACAGCCATGTCACCAAAAACTTCAAGAATTCATGAAAGGTGTTCTTGAACACACTGGCACAATTAATAGTATGTTAAATTGCCCTATTATGCTTTTTCAGATATTGCCATTCATGTATTGTGTGATACAGCTGTATGTGAAGTCCACAAAGTTTCTAAGATCAAATTGCACAGCAAATAGAGTTGTCTATGCAAAAGAAGAACTTATTGAGAATTGCCTGAAACGAATCGCCAGTAATTCCAACCTTACTTCCTCCTCGAACCTACATTGGTTGGCAACAAATTTCCATGATGACAGCCTGTGTTCTTCATCTAGTTCTAACAGCATCTAGTTTTGACCTACCCTTAAACAACAAACTGCCGAGGAAGCCTCGAGATCTGAAATTCTGATTATGGTAATGGCCGTTTCATTTTCATAACGTGCAGTAAGTGGTAGACCAATCAAAACAGACTGGGCCATCTGACCAATCAAAGCAGAGTACGCTCACAGAAAGGAGATGTTTAGATCTTTCATCAACCCATTTTAGATAATGAGAGAAAATCGGTATGGCTACAATGAATATTATGAGAAAAATAAAGTGTTTTTGACCTTGGATGTATGCAAGTCTATTGCAGGAGATTTGAGTTTTTCTGTATTCTTCCCACAGAGAGGACACAGCCACCATCATTTACAAAGGCAAAGTCATCTCTTCTTTACAATGGCCTGCAAAATACCACCAACCATCTCACTCTCCCATTTCAGGTCTTTGTTGAACACTTACCTTTCTCGCCCACAAAGGGCAGCGACCACGTAAACACATCCATAAAGTTGGGTAACCAGTACGGGTGAGGAGAGCAGTTGAACTGTCTAATGTTCATGACGTTGTTTTCATATTTCAATACAGCCGCTGAGGAATAAAAACACAGGGAGATGTCATGTATATCCATGAAAGTATTCAAGTAAACAAAAAAAGAATAACAACCTGATAGGCTGCCATGGCGTTTACGAACAGTCATCTGATACTTGGTTTAAAAATGCTTGAGAGAACCTGCACTAAACAAGAATGTGTACTATGGCATAAATAAACTAACATACCTTTGTTGTTATAGACGTCTAGGTAATTTGGTGCTGAGAAAATCGTAATTAATGAAGGGAAGCCTGTTGTCTGACTTTTTCTATACATCCTGTACCTGAAAGAGAAACACACACAAATGTGCGTCAAAAAAGCATCTGGCGTGGACCAATAAAATAAATACTCTTTTTTTCAGTGAGTAATTATCCAATGATACACAGTTTCAAATTGATTTTTTTAAAATTAGCAAACACAGAGGGACTACACTGAAATCACAAGATTAACCTAGCGAAACATCAAATTAGCAAAGAAAGCACAAGCTATTTTAGTCTTACTATTATAAAACGGCAGAATCAATACTTACCCTGCATCTTGTGCTTCATGAGCTCTAATTACTGACAACAGGTTGTTGTTTGTCAAAAAGTCACAGACTGCTGCATAACTGTAAAACAAGAGAAAGTCCTGAGGGTTTAATAGAGATAAGACAGACCGCGAGCACGTTTCTGTTTTTTTACCTTTTTCAACATATCACCTCTGAAGCACTTGCTCATACTGAACAAGCTATAGACTAGAGCTGGGTGATATAGACCAAAAATCATATATCTGTAATTTTTAGACTGAATGGTGTATGTATATATATATATATATATATATATATATATATATAAACACACTATATATATATATATATATATACACACTATATATATATATATACAGTATATATATATGGTATTGCCACACACTATTTTGTTTACAAAACTGGATATACCGCCCAGACCTGATTCTCTTTAGGTCCACTCGATCTCAGTAAAGTGAACTCTTAAGCTATAAGACAACCACCTGCACTTTGTTAGCATTTAGTTGGCGTGGTACAAACAAATGCCAGCTGGACAAGCAAACAGTGAATAAACACACTTCTATATACACACCCAGAACGAAACCAGCTGGGTGACACCAGTCAGGTTAGTTCAGCGTAAGTCAGACAGGATTTATGCACCAGTTCACAGATGCCCAAATGACTCAGTTGCACATTTATGAGCAAGTATAAAGAATCTGGTCAAAGAAAAAAGTAAAAGAATAAGAGAAAGAAACAGCGTTTTTTCTCAGCAAGCAAGATGAGTGCTTAAGTTATTTTATAGTCGGGTAAAAATCATTTTTAAAAAATTGGTCACTCATCCAAACGTTCAATATGTCAAAATAAGCTAAGTTCGAGAACCTATGGTTTTACCTTGGAGTAAATTACAACATGTATTAATGCAGTGTAAAATATCAAGATTTAATGACTCTTATAAACCCATTTCTTCAACTTTGGCACTTTTATTTTCAAGGGGTTGATTTGTATTACAAAATGAAACTCCTTTTATTTTTTGTTATAAGAAACTGACTTGGAATTTTTTTTTTTATTATTATGGCTTCATATGCTTGCCTTTGACTTTAAACTATACAAATAGATCATAAAACAAGAATTATGTTTAAACCTATTATAATCGAACAAAGAATACAATAAACATGAACTATTTCAATATTTATAGTGTGAAAATGTAAACAAATACTAATACATTATAATTTATAACAAATAATTTGTGTGAAAAAAAGAAAGAAAAATCAAGGTACATGTCACTTGTGAGCAGAATATTTTTATATATTATTAATATTTTATTGCGATATATATATATATATATATATATATATATATATATATATATATATATATATATATATATATAATCAGGGAGATCTGACCCAATGAATAACTTTGCTCCAGTACCTGAAAAAATAGGAGCATCCTCTGACTGAGTTATGGTTAAAGTGCTCTGCCGTCTTCTCACTGCCGTAGTCCTCTCCCGGGTCAGCCCAGATCAAATCACACATAGGACCAAATGCCGGGGGCTCCTTAAACCTGTCTAACTGCATAACACAGTGCAAAGACAAAGGAGGAGGCATGAACACATCTTGGTTTTCAATAAAAAGGCTGCAAGGAAAAGGACATAAAAAGAAACTTACTTTCCTAATGTCATCTAAGCAGTTGATTTCTGGTGAGAGGCCACCATGAACGCAGAGAAACTGCTGGTTTAGAAGAGCTGCAAGAGGCAAGCAGTCAAAGGCATCCATACATGCGTCATAAACCCTCTCGGAATACTTTATTTTACCTGTAAGGGTACAAAGACAGGAAAGTATGATTGTATTAAAGTTTGGTGCACTGAAGTCAAGAAATCACTCATTCAATAACATTTTTATCAAATGCTGACCTTGGCATTTGAAAAATTATACAGAAAACCATAAGTGTAATTTATGACGGGTAGGGCATGTCTTTTGGCCATGGCCGTTTCTGTCCCCAACACTTTATTAAATAACTTTCGACAATGATATATTGAAAACTGTCAAATAAGGAGTGTGTATATTTGAGTTGACAGTGCAAAAATACACTAGTTTTCTTTTTTTAAAGAAAAATGATTCAACTCAATCAGCAACACTTTACAATAAGGTCTTACAGTATTTTAGTCTTTGATGACAAAAACCCAGTTCATTGTTCATCTAGTTCACTGTGCATTAACTAATGTTAACAAATACAATGTTTGATTTTAATAATGTATTAGTAAATGTTGAAAATAACTGAGATTCATAAATGCTGTAGAAATATTGTTCATTCTTGGTTCACGCTAACTAAAGTAAACTAATGAAAGCTTACTGTGAAGATGTTCATACACAGCTTCATTTAAATAAATGTAGCCAACATGTATAAAATTATTCAAAAACTTCCCTAAATATATCTTAAGCAGAAAAAAAATAATAAAAGCCATGTTTATTTTACCAAAAACACATTAAGGTTAATATGATTTTTTTTTAAATGTTTTTGAATACTTGACAACACTATTACATTTGAACCATGAGCTTTTATGTAAATGTAAACTTAGATTAAAATGTAATTTATTCCAGTGATGGCTCAGTCATTTTATTTGTTATTTTTAGCAATGTTAAAAACAGTTGTGCCGTTTAATATTTGTATGGAAACCACAAACATGTTTTCCACATTTTTTTCATGATGATGAATAGAATGTTCAAAAGAATAGCATTTCTTTGAAATAGAAATGTTTTGTAAGATTTTAAGTGTCTTCTTTACTGTTACTTTTGATCAATTTAATGCATCCCTGCTGAATAAAAGTATTAAACATACTGACATAAAACACCATGAGATGGCAGGGGTGTTTTAAAACATATTCCAGATTTCCAGTATGTTACCCAATCAATATATAAATGAATTTATCAATTTAAATCCCTCATTTGAGCCCTTAAATGGGCAGAAAGAATGACTGCTCCCTCAAATCAAAAAAGTGTAATGAGAACTTAACTATGTCGAAATCTAGCAACTGCTGAAATTGATATTTCTCAATGTCATTATTAAAAATTCAGTTTTTAACTCTGGCCTTACAGATCTGAACTTTAAATCAATACATACACTAAACAGTAAAACAGTAAAAGTCATCATCATTAAGGTCATGTTAGATTTTTTGTACATAATAATATTTCCCGATGACAACTAGCACATCTTTACGCAGTAATAACTACACCTAAAGCGACAAAACCTGCCACCAAGCTGACACAAAAGCAGCAGGGACTATTCGATTAAATTCAAATGAGCCTAATTAGTGCAATGCGAATACTTAATTCAGCTGCTGATTAAGCTTATTAATACTTCAGTATCTGGACTGAAGTAGTCTAATTAGTCTTGTCTTGGTTGCCACTAAATACAGCTGGGTTATTCACCAAACCGAATTACACATTCGCTCGGCGAAAGAGATCTCGTTGAGAGCACTTGGGCTTCCACTAAACATTCTGAAACCGCCTCCATCTTTGTTATGCAGAGCACAATAGCCTCAACACTATTGTATGAGCTTAAAAGCAAACAGTGCTCATTTCAAGCACAATAGACTACCACTGACCCATAGAAAACCAAAACCAGGGATTTAATCAGATGTTCAAAGGAAACTTCATTTGAATTCCATTTGGATTCAAGAAGCAAAAATGTAAAACAGTATGATATACTACAGCTGCTAGCGCTAGTATACTATCAAAGATTATATTATACATGGCTGGCTTTCACTGGTGGAAAAAAGTCATTAATGTGCTTCTCATTGAGTACTTCTACTAAAAGTATATTTAAAAGAGCCGTACTTTCAGATAATATAATGGGCACATATGCATACTTAGTAATGCCACATTAAAAGTTATACTTTATTGTAAATGATTATGCTTTAATTCATGCTTTAAAGAATACTTCTTTAAGGATCATATGCAAAGTACTTAATTCTAAGTTCAACTGTAAGTTCAACTGTGTGCTATTCAATAATATTCTTAAAATTTAATAAAAGGGCAACTAACATTTCAACATTTGTAATTTAAATACATGTCGTATAAGGGTCTTTAGAACTGACAGTAATGTATATTTTAGTTTATAATACATTTACCAAAAATTAACTTGTATTGAACCAATATTCGTGTAGTGAACGTCTTTTAAGCACACTCAATTTGTAGCCATTCCTGTGAAACAGTCTGTAATTTAGCAGCCAATAACAAACCCACAGTATAAACAAAACAAAAAAGTGAAAACTAGCTAATGCTAGCACTTTAGCTCATATATTACAAGTGACAGGTGTTTCAATTAAATAAAACAATTTAAATGCAAACTCAGGCCAACCGCATTAGACGGAGAGAGAAGGAATCCATGTCAAGAAATATACTTTCGGATAATAAATATGTCTCTGTATTAGTAAGCAACTGGAGCGTGAATAAGTCCAACCCATTAGCTAAACAGTTCCTTGCATTTCTATTTGAGATCTTGGCTGGTCATGCTGCATTGAATTAAGGTTTTAAATAAATTATTATGGATGCTAATGAGAGGCTTCATAATGAAAAGACATTACTCTCTCATAAATCAGGTGAGGTAATGCTGTGCATAGTGTACAACAGCTCATCGGGTTTGTCTCTTTGTGAGCCAGATGAGCTCCAGCCACTTCACTATCTAGCATACTAATAACTCACACCTGGACACTTTCTGCCACCAGACATTTAGCTCTACAAACCTTACTCTTAGGGATGGGAATTGATAAGATTTTAACGATTCCGATTCCATTATCGATATTGCTTATCCATTCTCTTTGGGTGAAGGAATTTTAACACACACACATATATATATATATACATATATACATATGAAGAGTTCAGATGCAAAAGCCTCTAAGTGCCATTTGAAATATTCTTCTAAATATGATCATTTTTATCAAGCTTGTATATTTAAGTTCAGTAATTTCACTTAAATGGCAATGAAGATTACCTATTAATGGTCATTTAAGTGAAATTACTGAACTTTAATATACAAGCTTGATAAAAATTGGCATTTTAGAAAATTTCAAATGGCATTTAGAGGCTTTTGCATCTGAACTCTTCATATATACACATGTATATATATATATATATATATATCAAGTAAATAAATTAGATCAAATTTTAAAACTCACAGGGATAATTTACCCAAAAATTGTAATTCTGTCAACATTTACTCACCTTTGAGTTGTTCCAAACCTGTATGAGTTTCTTTCATCTGTTAAACAAAAAAAGAATATATTTTGTAGAATTTTGGTAACAAAGAGTTGATGGTAGCCATTGACTGCCATAGTATTTTTTCCATACTTTAAGGAGAGTGAATGATGACAGAATTTTCATTTTTGGGTGAACTATCCCCTGCAACTGCAGGAGTAATGCTATACTATTTGCAAGGAAAATTAAAGTGCTAACTGGTGATAGCTGGCTGAAAATGCAGCTTTTTAGTCATCAAAGTGGGAACATCAGTGAAAGTGAAGAAAAGGCTTGCGGACGGTTCAAGCCAACACATCACTTAGCTCTCAGCACCCCTAGACGGCACATTCCCACAGCACTCACATTCCTGTTTGAAGGTGAAGTATTCTGTGAGGTGCCGACACTCGTGGTTGCCTCTGAGGAGAAAGAGGGTGTTGGTGTGGTTGATCTTCAATGTCCACAGGAACAGCACACACTAAAGACAGATAGAAAGAGAGAGACATTTATAATCCCGAAGATACTTGACTATAAATGTGAGATGGAATAGTTATGCGAGGAAAATGAAGGTGAAGACTAGATGTCTTTTACATTAATAAACTGAGGAAAACATTCCTATTGATGCCTACAATAAAATATGAGGCCTCTTCATTCAAATAAGGGTGCAAAGGAAAGCTTTTAATCATTATCATTGCATTTAAGGCAACCTGATATTGTTTTCAATGCCCAATGGAAAGATTATGGCACAATCAGTGTCCTTTCACTGTGCTCAACAGATGGCCAAACGGGTGCACGAGGGACTGCAAAGGTGGGAGTTAGTGGTCACATGGTAATTATTTCCAATGATACTTTATTCTAAACAACAGGTTTATTTGGTTCATTTTACACGTCTAAAATTCACACTAAAGTATTGACTGTTTGGCAGCCGACAACATAAAACCTTGGCAATACAGTGCATTCGAGAGAAATGCCTGATCGTCTGTACAGTACAGAGTACATGCGCAAAATCTTTATAGCCTAATTAAAATGTATTTATCATCTACTGCCCCTCCCCATTGAATTTTCATGCAAAATCCCAGACACCACTCAACGTGGGGAGAACAGGACACCAAGGTAACCAAGGACGACAGGTGTGCATTTAAATGACATGTGAAATAATAGACACGTAGGAGGGTGCGAGAGCTGGGACCGCAGCCTACGCAAGAGGAATAATGAGCTGAAAATTGCAGGTAATAGTGGCCATGTGAGGAGAACCTGAACGAAGGCTATTATTGCTAAATGGCAGACGACACAGAGGGGAACCTGTTTTTTCCCTAAAGTTGACATGCTGCTAAAGGCCATCGCCTAGTTTAATAACTGGGATGGATCAAGATGGTCAACTAGTCAACTAGATGGTCAATAAGTTTACTTAATTGTTTAAATATTTATATATATATATATATATGCGTGTGTGTGTGTGTGTATACTGTGTATGTGTGTATATTCAACAACAAAAAAAAGTCCTCAGACTTCAAGACTCTCAAGCTTTTTGCCATGAGAGACATGGGGTCAATAATAATAGTTTCACTGCATTAAAATGGTTAATATTATAGATTTATATTCAATAAATTGAATATACATTTCAATATGTACAATAATAATAATGTTAATTCATAGATTTATCAATATGAATATTGATATTAGCATTACTATATTAACTTTAACATATTAGAATTCTCATATCAAAGCGAATATTGACAATTAAATGAATAACCATCTAATTAATTTTGGCCATATGATAATATAACTGCTTGGAATGATGGAATGGAAATGATGGATGTTAAAAATGGTTGTACAGTATGCTGTTAAGAACAATATAAAGAGGAATTTACTAAAGAATGCCATCAATGGCTGAGACAACTAGAAAGTATATCTAGAAATCTCACTGCCATGTCAAATATGGAAATATGAGGAGATTTTTTTTTCTCTCACTCAGACAAGACAAAAGGGCAGAGAGCTTTGTGCCAGACAAGTGGAGACTGAACAGTGTGATGGTGAGAGGCAGCTCATACCAAGACCTTCCACGTGTGTCTGTGTGTGTGTGGTGGCTGGTCATGGTGGTGGGACGCATTAATAATAGACGGATCTCGGATCAAAGGAAATAGCCCACCATAATGGAAGAGAAAGATGATGACAGGCTAAATGAAAAGGATTGCTCATACTTTTATGAGCAATTCTGAGCCCATTTTAGCACAGATATATAACCAGAGAGAACACATCCCGAGCATCCAGATAAATGTTAAGGCTTTATATCTTTAGCACAACAAATAAAGACACGTCAAAAATTATGTTCAAAAGTTTGGGATCCATAAAACTTTTTTTTAATAAAGTAACTTGTTTAAAAAGGTGGAATAAATTGATCTAAAGTGACAGTAAAAATACATTTATAAAATTACAAAAGATTTTCATTCATCAAAGAAAAACAAAAATTATATCAGGGTTTCAACAAACACATTAAGCAGCAAAATAAAATATGTTTCTTATTTGAAATGTTCTCTTTCTTCGTCAAATCGACATTAGAATGATTTCGGAAGGATCATGTGAATAGCATAATGTCTGCCGAAAAATCAGCTTTGCCATCACAGGAATTACACACAAAAAAAAGTTATTTTAAATCACAATCATTTTTCACAATATGCTTTTACTGTAAATAGTATACTGCTTTGGTATAAGCATTTTGTTTATCTGAGCATAAGAGACTTCAAAAATCTTTTCTGAGCCCAAACTTTAAACAGGAGTACACACACACACTTTTTTATTGAGCAGAGCTCAATTTTATTCAAACATCAGTCATTCAGTGGAGAATCGCGACAAGCAGAGCGGTCCATGCTTTAATGCTCTATGACTCATGTCTTATGAAAGAGTACAGTGTCTGACAGGTACACTGGATAGCTCCACTCAGACAGTGACACGTCCAAATGAGACAGACAGAAAGAGAGGCCATTTAACCACAGCTTAAAAAGGTCTCTGATACTTTTGTTCTGTATTCTAATCATTCAATGCTCCTGCACTCACCAAAGCTAATCAAAGAAGAGGCCTGAGTAAACTGGAAGATTCAAAGTAGACAGTTTTACATTACGCAATGCAACTTTGGTTAGCTAACTAGTATATCAGGGATTCAGACTTTTTTTTTTTTACGCCCAGTAGGACTAAATTTTGTTAGAGGTCGCACTGATTGCCCAACTAATAAGAGCTGCCATTTCTGTTAAATATGTGAAACATCAAACTAAACGAAAGAGTGCTACTTTTTTGAGCTGAGCAGCACGACCGTTTATCAGCTCAGAACAATAATAGACAGAGCAAAACAAGTTCAGAACATGTTTACTGGCGGACCGATCTCGAGCAAGCGGCATCGTTACCACAGCATTTGAATTTGCCACAGAATTAATAACATCGCTGCGAAATATAGTGAGAAGCATTCAAATTCAGCCCACAATTCTCTGTTATAAACCATTTATAGCTATTAGATCAAGCAGCTTCAACACCAGGAGACATTGTGCCATGAACAAACAAGTTATAGAAGGCTTTTCAGGCCACAAATCACCAACATTCACCATGGATTAAAAGCAGTGATGCAAACTGTAACCATAGTATTTTGGCAGAAACAGTTAAAAATGTTTTAACATTATTCATTTCAGAGTTCTTGCAAAGAACCAATTAAAGAAATCAACTTAAAAAAATTGCACTGAAGTATGTAGTAGGAAGTCACAAACTCTCATGAAAAAAAACATTCAAAGTGCAGTCAGAACAGTATGAAACTATAGAAGAACAATGGTACATTTAATAAGAGAAGAATATTTACAAATTTCCCTTTTTTTTTTTGCATGTTATTGTTGTTAATAGAAGTAAATTTTACTTCTCAATTGTCTGCATCTCAACTCAAGCACAGTCCTTTACGGTCAATTGTGCATTTCCAAGAAATAAACTTAATGTTATTTGAAATTGCACTTATAATTGCAAAACAGTGGTAATTTTCTGATTAAATTATAAATTCCCCCAGCGCTTAGTGACACTGGTTCTTCTAATCTCAATTGTTTGTCTGGAGCCCTGTATATTTTATAATTATATTGTTTAATAAAATTAATTAGAATTATTAATATTACCGGTATTAGTAGTATTTAAAAAAATAAAAATATATGTACACATAAAAATAAACCACCAGCTGCCTTGCTTGTTCACTTCAACTCATCTCATTAGTGTTTTATAAGCGTGCTCAGTTGTAAGTCAACATTACAGCATGGGAAATCATAATAGTGTCATATCAGAGCATCTGAGAATAACAGATTATTCAGGAAACGACTAAAAACTATTGTTGTCCAACAAATCTTTAATGGAAATAAAAACGATGGCATAATCTGCTTTGCTTTTTGCTACTCTTTTGTGCTTATGTGTGGTAGTTAATGCACTGTTGGTAATGTCAGACTCTAAGCCAAGTAAAAAAGAGCCAGACCATGCACGCAAATACAGTCCCAACTGGTATATGCACAGATACCTAAATAATTTTGAGTGTCATGCAAAAAACACTGGTGTTGGCATAAATATATGGTTAGGGTTAAGACACTGTGTGCATAAAGTGAGTAAGAGGGGCAGAATAAGACTCACTTGAGGAATGCCCAGATGAAATCTGACTTTTATTTTGTTTTTCTGCACCGACACATTGTCAGTAAGATTTTTTTACCACAAAGAAATGAATACTTTTATTCAGCATGGATTCATTAAATTTACCAAATGCACCAGTAAAGACATTTATAATGTTCCAAAGCATTTTAATTCAAATAAAGTTCTTTTGAAGTTTTTATGAAAGAATCATGAAAAAAAAAAAATCACGTTTCTTGGTTTCCACAGAAATATTAACCGACACGCTGTTTTCAATATTTATAATAATAATGAATAATGAATGTTTCTTGAGCACCAAATCAACATTATATTATGATTGATGAAGAGTCATGTGACACTGCAACCTGGAGTAATGGCTGCTGAAAATTTAGCTTTTTGAAAATTCAGGGTGGAGGATGTGTAGAACTCCAGTGCAAATCTGTAAATCTAAATCCGCAGGCGCAGATTCTGTGTGAGCTTTTCATTCTAGATGATTTCCGTCCATAACCATGCACTCACCTCAATACTGAAGTATCCTCTGTCTACATAATCGCCCAGGAACAGATAGCGCGTGTTGTCAGGGGAACCACCAACTTCGAACAGCTTCATGAGGTCGAAGAACTGTCCGTGAACATCGCCACATACTACGGGTGAAAAGGAAAAAACAAATGCTTGACATGGTACATGATCTGTGTGCGATACATAACACCTGCCTCGTTTTGACCTCAATGGAAATGGTTGGAACAAAGCATTATGCATTTTTCTGTATCACATCGCATGAAAAAATGCCTTAGGGAAGTGTAGGACTGGATATAGAGAAAACACTTCACTTAAATCCATCCTACCTGCATAATCTAGCCAGCAACGGCCACATGTACAAGACTGCTCTGTCACTTAGCAACAACGACACTATATCTGAAAATACAGAGGCTGGATCCATTTATAAAACAGAATGTATCTAGAGCCAGAGGGGTTTGTGACATCTATTAATTCGTGCTCAAAGACGACAATATCTATAGAGGACAGATGAGCTCTAATTGATCTGCGTTATGAAATATCATGGCATGATGCACACAATGTTTTCAGGAATGAAACTTTGAAACATAATATCTTAATCAAGTAATTGAGTAAGTTTAATAGGCTCTGTTTGTCACTGATGAGACTGAGCTGACTGAAAGATTACCCAGATGTGATACAGATAGTGATTCTACTGTTAAATCTGTACATTACCATTCCATCTCTGTGTCAAATAAAAGCAGCAAAACCCATAACTAATTTCCTTTTATGCATTTTCTGATTGATCAGAGTCACTATGGATGGATCAAAGTGGTTGACTTGTCGAACAACTGACTAGCCAATTAGTGAGCTTGACTAATTTATAAAGCCTAGAATTTTTTTTATTTGATTAGTGCACTCGTAGAATCATTGTGCACACGGTAAAAAGATTAAATTCATCATATTTAAACCAACATAGTTACAGTCATGGACAAATATTTTAAGGATGCATCAACGCTGAAATTATCGGAAATTCTGATAATTATTTTTATGTTATGGCCAATAACTGATGAATTACAAATAATATTTGTTTCCTAAAAAAATAATATAATATAATAAATATAATATAATATAACATATAATAAAATAATAATAATAAAGATAAAAAATAAAGTCAAGTTTTAAAAGGGCATGACAGCATTATAATGTAGCCCGTATGTATTATCAGTGTAATTAACTTGAAGTGAGCATTAGATGACAACAAAGGTAACCTGTATGCCAAATAGGGGTAATGAACATGGCATGCATAAATGAATATCAAATATTGACTGTCCCAATAAATTTAACTCTTTCCCTGCCACTGACAAGTTACCTCATTTATGAGCATAAGCTTCCCTGCCAATGAGAGATTTATATGGCTTTCCATGTTATCACTGTTATATGGTAGGGCTCTCTATTAAGCATTTCCTGAACGAGTATAATATCTCCAGATCAAAGAAACAAGCAAGAAACAAACAATCGCATACGTAAGCAGAAGCATATGAAAAATAATGCGATAAATCAACAATAAACAGCATGTGGAGGAAGTGCGATAGGACTGTGCAAGCTTTGGGGGTGTTGATGGACTTGATCTACTCCATCTGTTTTGATCATCATACTGAACAGTGTTGGGAAGGTTACTTTGGAAATGTAATAGGTTACATATTAGAAGTTATTAGAAGTAGTGTAACTATTTCTATTTATTAAAGAAATGTAAGAAATGTAAGTCATGTACATTTTTACATTTCTAATGAATGTTTTCAAACCTTTTCAACCATTTAAATCAAGTAGGGTTAACCTTACAGCAGTACACCACTTTTTAGTTTGAGATCGTTCTGAGGTTAAATACAGATTTCTGGATGAAAATATTTTTCAATTTCCCTCTGGAATGCATTTTTCTTGTCATGGTGGCAACTCTCAGACAGGTTTTAGCCAAAAGCTTTCAGCGGCAATGTGGATTGATGTAATTAGCAGATGTGGTGCACTGCAAATTCAAACAAGAGAATCAATCAAAAGCATAAGAATTTATCCCTTTACTAAACAGCCTTTAAATGGCAGGAGGCATCGTGCACATCAAAAACAGGCAAAGCATCAAATGAATATTATTCAACAAATCATAGCTTTTTACAGAAAATATTCAGATGTAACCCCCTTTGTAATCGTTAACATTTTCTGTAACTGTACCTGTAATTTAAGTACAGTAACTGTAATTTAATAACACATTGTTTACATTTATTTTGTAATTAAATTACATAACTCTGTTACATGTAACTAGTTACTCCCCAACACTGGTACTGAATCAGATCCAGGCGCAGCCTTTGACAAAAGCACGATTTCATCAGCTTTTTGCTTAAAATGTTGCTTTCGTTATGAAACTTACCAACAAGTGTTGGTAAAGAAAAGTTCTGGGGGCCATGATATTTTTGTGAAAATGACCAAAAACGCTGCTGCTGGCTGGCGCCTTTATAAAAAATAAATAAATTTTAAAAATCTCCAATATCAGCAGAAAACATCTAAATTATGCATCCCTACTTGTTTAATTGTAAAGAGGAATATACAGTAGATGGGAAAGTAGCACCCTGAATTTCCAATCAAGGGTCAGGAGCTCTCAAAACCACACTAAACTTACAGGTCTTCCTTAAGGGCAATTTGTCATTCAGGTCACCCTCTATTTAGTTGATTCGTTTGCACATCCCTCCAAGTGTTCACTGAAGCAAAACTGACCACAATCCGCAACAGAATCTGTGACTGTTTCCTGTGTTGCGCTCCGTTGATCTGCAGACAATATCTGTCAGTGAGAACCAACGGCACTGACACCGATCTACATACGAGTCAGTTTGCCACAGCTGATTCACCACAGTGACAGTTTGTAAGACTCAATCTCTGCAACAAACTCAAAACCAATGCCGATATGATGTGCCCAATGAAAACTGTTTTCACCGACGGATTATAAGCCTACTTGAAAAGTTACTTATCAACCAGACCAATAGTTTTATGATGTATGATTTTATTGTTGGCAAAACGCACACACGCTGATGCCAGTGAAGTGTAATTATGAATATATTTGAAACATTGCGTGAAGTTTCCATGAGGAAAGAAAACTCATGGGAGGGTGGGGGGGATTTTTCTTAGTAACTAGGTTAAGCTAAAGCAGAAAAAAAAAGAGAAAAACACAAGCAAGAACAAAGTTCACTCCAATCAAGACAGATGGTCATCTCCCTCAAGCCCTACTAAAGATATGCACTTGCTTTCTTACCAGTGATTGGTGCCTCTACTTCTAGCATGCACTTCTCCTGCCGTAGGATGTTGGCACCGTCGTTTATGATGCGCAGCGCAACTTCCTCCTCCACACGTCCCTCTTTGATCAAATGGTTCTTCAGTACCTCAGGATTGGGCTTGCCATCCACAAATAGGTCCTTTATTGTCAGCCGCTGGTGAGGGGGCAGTGGCACTGCTGTAGGCACAAGAAGAGAAAAATATCAGTCTTTTCAGCATTAACTAAGTAGATGCAAGTATGGAAATAATAGACATAATAATAGACATACACTACTGTTATAAAGTCTGGGCTCAGAAATTTAGAAATTCATTTTTTTTTAAAAGTCTGTTATGCTCGCCAAGGCTACATTTATTTGATAAAATATATATATTTTTATACATTATAAAAAGCATTTCCTCTGGTGCCATTACTCCAGTCTTCCATGTCATGATTCTTCTAATATGCTGATTTGGTGCTCAAGAAACCTTTCTAATAAATATTAAATCCAACTGATGCATTCAACCAAGTATAAAAATCTTTTCTTTTAGAATGTACATCACAACACGGAAAAAAGATTTGTTGCTACACTCATTTCATCACAACTTGGGACTATATTTAAAAAAATAAACATCTATATATATATATAAAATTTAAATTAAAAATATATTTCTTTACATGTTTTAATCATTCATTTGATGCATTTTTCCAACATTTTTTTATTTATATCAATACAAATCACAGTTAAATGTAATAGTTAGCAAATCTCAAAATAAATATTTTTTACTATTTTATATAATTATTAGCCATTTATCAGTTACCAGTTATATCAAGACAATAATACACTTATCGGTTCATCCTGCATTGCACATATTTGTTGGTGAAAAATTAAAAATGTTAAGTGAGTTTTGCTAGATCCATCTTAAAAAAAAGAAGAAGAAGAGGCCGTGGACGGTGTATTTTCAGATCTGCTCTTTATTACTTTTGCTGCTCTTTGGAACATCATGACATTTGCCGCTGCTGGGGTTAATAATAAAAGTTATGGTATCATGAGGATTCTATTGATTCAGCTCTCAGGTTTAACCTTCACAGACGTGAAAGGATCCCGAGATGTCACGTAATAATCCCTCACCTGCACTGAACTGCCGGGTAATCTAACTCCTCCAAATCCCTCTGCGAAAGTGCAGAAGTTGGCATATGAGGGCTGAGGCTCCAGACGTGTTTAATAATGAGTTGGGAGTTTTAAATGATTCAAGGTTCATCAGAAGCTTAAGAGATTCTAAATGATGGAAATGGATGTTTTAGAAGAAAATATGCATCGATCTATCAAAAGCATCATACAATGTCGTGCTGATATGGGTCTCTTGTGTCTGTACCTTCGGAAGAGTTCATTATGTAATGAAGTGATGAGCGTGTCTGAGGTTCTCAAACACTATGAAGAAAACAGGAAGCTGTGTGAACTGCCAAGGGCCCCTGGAACAGTGTTTTCCCCCAGTCTATCACAAAAGCCAGGGTTGACGCTGCTACTTCCACTGCGACCTCATTTGCATGCATCCGCCAGTGTGTTTTGGCTGCTCAGCCTCCGGCTCTGAATGTCTACTTGATCGATAGCCAGTAAGAGCCCATATGTCATGGAGGAAGCCAGAGTGGATCGTAATGTTATGGAAAGGCGGCTTCAAACTACGGCGTGATTGCTGAGGCCGAGGGACATGTAACGAAAGGTAAAGCATTCAGGGGGAACAAGCAGCGGTGGAGCGGTACCGCGGAGTGCGCAGAGTCAGACTTTGACAACACTCCCGTTAATCTGGCGGTTCTATTAAACGTGCCCAGAATGCAAGAGCTAATGATGTCTTGAGCCTTCAACCATTAGGGATTCAAATCAAGCCACTGGATCCCACAACAATTCACCAGCATATCTGTACAAAGAGAGGCAATAAGCCTCATAAGGCCAAAGTTCAGCCTCTTTGATTTGAATATCTTTATGATGAAACTTCACCCTGAGGTGACTACATGATTAGGGGTTTTTTTTTGCCTTTATGTTTTATATTTTTGCTTTATATTTTTTTGTCTTTTATAAGCTTTATATGTTCATTAACAAAGACATATTGAATGTGGAAAAGAATAAAAATAATATTATAAAAGACAACGTCTTTCTACGCACTGTTAAAGGTCAGTAAGGATTTTTAATGTTTTTTTTAATAAGTGCATTTAATTATTATTTAATAATTATTATCCTCAACAATCCTGCATTTATTTGATTAAAAATACAGTAAAAAGAGGGATACTGTGAATTATTTTTACAACGTAAAATAACTTCTTTTTTTTTTTAATTTAAAGTGTAATTTTATTCCTGTGATTTCCAGATACATTTTTAGCCGCAGTCTTCAGTGTCACATGATCCTTCAGAAATCATTCTAATGTCGATTTGCAGCTCAGGAAACATTTTTTTATAATTATCAATGTTGAAAACGACTATGCTGCCAAATATGTTTGTGGAAACTGCGATTCATTTTTGTAAGGATTCTTTGATGAAAAGGAAGTTATTTTGATGAATAGAACAGCAATTACTTTTCATTTAAATTTAATTACACGTTCAATTTCTTTCTTTTACTGTCATTTTGATAAATGTTATTATGTCATAATGATCATTTAATGTGTCCATGCTGAATAAAAGCATTCATTTTCTTTAAAAAAAAAAATAAATAAAATAAATAAAAACCTTTCTGACCCCAAACTTTTGAATAATATTTAAAAACTAGGGCTGTGAAGTATAATAAAACAAAATGATTAATATTAATGATTTCCAAAATAAGATTTAACATGTAATAATAATACATTTTCTATTTCTAAAAACAATATTGTGTTTCCTTAATCTAAACGCATTTGATCCCCAATGTTTGAACAAACCTTGTGTGAAAATATGAAGTAAAGTTTAAGCCATAATATAAGAAAGTTATGGGATCTCATTTAATTTCATTGTATTGTTGCTTTGCTTTGGATAGAACTGTCTGCCAAAGGCATGAACTGTAAATTGAGAACTCAATACATGCTATTAGATAAGAAATGATGACTGAAGACTATGGTAAAAGACAATCTAACACTCTCGCTTTGGGAATGAAGACATAACCCAAACATTTCAATCATTATGATATCCTCGGGAGTGAGAATGATGGCGCCGACAGCTTAAAAAAAAAGAAAGACATGACTCTTGAGCGCATGGCTGAACAGGGTTGCTCTTTGCAGAACACAGCAGCCCCAATAAATAAAAAAACGCAATAAGGAGATAATATTTAAAGAGGAGTGAGTGTGAACAATTACACCTCACCAGAGTTGAGGACTTGAAAAATGTGAGCTCATTGTCATAAGGACGTAAACAAACATTATCTATACTCTGACTGTTGAGAAGTATAAATAAACTGTAAGCAGCCCTGGGTCCACAACACAGGCTGGGAATAGGGACAGTAAGCTGGGTACCAGCATTAAGAACAGATTAGGTAAAGCCTTTATTAGCCAGGGATTCCAGGTTCAGAGTCTGTTTATTTAGGGACTCCTCCTACTCTTTAAAAAAAAATTAGAAGAAGAATTAAAAAGTTCTTTATTGGCATCAATGGATCCATGAAGAACCTTAATAGTCCACATGCATTCAAAATTTTAAGTTTTTTGGGTTTTAGTATGAATATGTTAGCCTTACTGTTATCTATAAGCTAGTTAGCTAGACGATTTATAAAACTTAGCCTCTCACTTCCGCCAATATGGATCAATGATTTTGATGGCAACACTCTGCACTTTAGCATGTCTTCAGATTTTGCATCCAATAAAATGTTAATTTTATTGTTAATTTTGTATTTTAAATCAAAATTTCTCAGCCATTTTTGATTTGTGAAAGCATATGTGAAAGCACTATAGCACGGGCTGCTCCTGTACCATATATACACCACAACACGCACTGCACAATGAGTATGTGTGAAACAATGTTAGTTTCACGCAAACCGCCGCAACGCACACACGGTTTGCTCCGGTCCAGAAACACCATAGCACAGAGCGGATCATATTTGCAAGCCGTCACATATCACAAATTTGATTCTACATAGAATGCTATATTTTAAAGCGATATTGAAAAGATTAAGAGGAAAACCGGTTAGAGATTAAGAGGAAACTGTGGCTTAAAGGACAAGTTTGGTATTTTACACTTAATGCCCTGTTTTAAGATAGTTTTCTGATGAAATAGAACAGTTAAGATGGAAATTTGGACACATGCTGCTGTCCAGAGAAGTTTCGGTTTCTGTGGTTGCATCCCCCACTGGAACAATCCTTCCTAAAACGCATTAAAGTCTGGGGTGCTCACTGATATGCTCAACAAAAAATCGCAGCAAAAGATGCTTTCCAACAGGTTTTACTGTAGTTTTTGTCCAACTCCATTGACTTGAGTTGGACGAGCTGTAATATAAACTAAACGCCATTGGTTATTTAAAAAAGGGGGAGGAGCTGTTCGATATGTCCCACCCCATCGTCCTGTTTCAGTGGAAATTATGTCAACGCGTTGAATAATGCTGCACATTTGAAGGCCCTTCAGTGGGCCTTTAACATCCATGAAACTGTTTCACTGCACAAAAAGTTCCTTATAGTGGAAAAAGTTTTTTTGTTTGTTTTTTTTTAACACTAGGAATCACACTGTTCACTACCTCTTTTCCATTAGAATAATTCGCGTTCTGGAGCCAGACCCTGTTTTCGGCCAGGTGAATTGGAGCCTGTAGCGAACTGGCCCCTGTTTCTACAGACTTGAGGAATGAATGGTAATGTAACGTTGTTTTTTAACAGACTAAACAGTCTAAAATCAAACAGTGCACGTCCTGGTGTTTGTGGACTGCAGGCAGCGGGGCACTACTGTTCTGCTGTAACTATCAGTTGTCATTTTTGGAGATATATTGAACTGAAACTGTTAATTCACCCGCTCTCTCGCACGCAACATTGCTCAACGAGACTGCCATAGACAGCAACAGCATTTCACCACCCCCGCTCCCCGGCTCTGTTCTAAACCAGCAAGTATTTAGGGCTGGAGCTGAACCAATCTTTCTGGCCCGGAAACCCCATTTTCTGCAGTGAAAATGCACCGAAAAAGGTTTGAGAACAGTCAAAGGATGGGAACCTGTACCGGAACTATGTCTGTGGAAAAAAGGTATGCAAGGTTCTTTGGGGAACCTAAAATGTCCCTTCTATGACATCATCACTGCAAAAAAAAAAAAAATTAAGAGTGCGCTGCAAAAAAGATCTTGACTCTAAAGCTCAAAAGAGAGAATGAGGATTAAGGCTAAAGTGGAGCGACATCAACACATTTATGCTACATGACAACTTTCTGTAAGGTGCTTTAAACTTTCATTGAACACAAATACAATGAGTGCACCAATCATTTAAACATATTTTCACAGACTCTAAAAAGACAATGAAAGAAGGGTCTCATACACAGATCTTCAATAGTTTTAAACATTTGAATATGGCACAGTTCTGAACCAAGCGCTTTGCATTTCAGTCTCACCAAGGACAGGTTCTCCCATCAGGATAACATTCATGCCATGCAGATTCAGGGCTTTTCCAGCTCAGCATACATCTAAGCAGGCTACAAGTGTTCACTCAAAACCTGGACATCTGAAAGGCAAATTGGGTCCTGTGCTGACCTACTTATGTGCTATTAGTGGGTTTCAAATTTTCTTGCTTTTCAAACCAACAAAATAATATTTTCAAACCCATATGTACATGTGAAGCAAAGACACATATTTGAAAGACCAATAGCATGGAGAATAGAAACTTAAGACAATGTGACTTAAATATAAGCAGCAAATGTCCATGGAAAGGGCACAGGTCTGATGTTAGTGAGCACAGGTCTTATCAAATGTAGTTTGGCCAGGTTATGCTGGTTTGACCTTTTGGGGTAAATGAAGTGTGAATACAGTGAGTTTTATTTAGATCATTATTGTTAAAAAAGAAAAATTATTTTGTTTTCCTTCGCAATATTTTCCAGAAACCCACAGATGGATCAAACTGAAAACATGTCTAAAATCTGGTTCGAATTAAAAAGTGTTCAATAGAGTTGTTACAGTATAACTAGCATGACATATGAAACAGTTCAACAGGTTGTAGCTAAAGTTTTTAACTTTGATTGTTCAGCTGATGCCACACTGGAAATATGTCTTTGCAAAAAAAAAAAATATCTACAAACCTCTGGAAAAGTGAATTGTAAATGTATTCTACAGAGTTGCACAGGCTAGGCCCACATGTCTGTCACTTGCTAGTTCATTTTTATTCACAACATATTAAAAACAATCATTTTTAATAACTATTAAATATATCAATATGAAAAAACTAACCCTGGCTAGGGTCTATTGCTTGTAAAACATTAGCTCATAAAGCTAGAGGAGATTTGTGTCTTGATTTTAAAACCCACTATTTCATTCTAATTCGCATGGTGTTCACAAGGAAAGTTCTCAAAGCTGATCCAAGTAGGTAATATGAAGCATGTGTGTTTCAATTTACTCCATATTATTTATACCACAAATAATGATAAGTTCCTGCTAAGACTGGCTGACAGGAGCACATTGCTGAATATTAAGATGAGGTTTGCTTTACACAAGCCACCTGAGATGAGAAAAAAGATAACCACCACCAGACAGAAATACTCATATTTTACATGCACGGGTCACTCTCTGAGTTTTGCAGTTACATTCTTGGTCGATCTTCAAAACCACAGCTTTATCCAGGCAGTTTTAAGCTACAGTGAATACTAAATGCTTTGATGGGTAATTTGATTGATTGAAGTTGGAAAGCAATCACCTGTATTGCAATTATCTTACGGATAGATCATCTTAGATGGATTGTTACCCAAGAATGAAAATGTTGTCATGAATTACTCACCCTCATTTTGTTCCAAATCTATATGAGTTTCTTTCTTCTGTTGAAAAAAAAGGTACATATTTCAAAGAATGTTGGTAACCAGACACTTGTTGACTTCCATAGTAGGAAAAATAATACTATGGAATTCAATGGCTAAGTCAGCTGTTTGATTACCAACATTGCTTAACATTTCTTCTTATCTCTGGTCAACAGAAGAAAGAAACTCATACATGTTTGGAACAACATGAGCTCAGCTTTTTTATATGAGGGGGGTGGGGGGGACTATCCCTTTAATCTATTTGAAAACACTGATACACATATACATACACTCCACACCCCAACAAAAACCCTGAGATAGCTGTCAAGAAATGATTCGGATGAATCAAATGAACGCTGAATCAAGTGATTAGCTGTCTAGCCTTCATGAAACACAAACTTACTTTTAACGATTCGCTCAGTTGTCGACAGCTGTTCTTTCGGCTCTTTAGTCGACATCTTCACACAGTTCAGTCAGGATTTTTTAGCCAGTAAATGAACAAAGATATTCTCCGTGTTTGCTGGTGCCAGTCCGAGGAAGAAGAGATCGCAAAGTGGCCAGCGACTCCGGTGGGTCCGAGAACTGTTCAAATTCAGACAAACGGGCAGGTTTAACGCTCTAACACCGCTAATTTAGCCAACACTGAACAACAGTTGGTTACATGGGTCACGGGGCAGTAATGTATAATAACATAGCCAGCACACACACAGACTCGATCGCTTCTCCTCCTCGCTGACAGAAATACAATCACCGATCCCCGTTTTGGTGTTTTCCTGCTGACATTAACCTAACTAGCCATCAGCCTTTCTCTATAAGATTTCTTGGGATCGTAGCAACGGCAGCCAGCGACACAAGATGATTAGGGTTTGGTGCGCAATCTTGAACGTTAATCCGATTTTCCACTTTTCAGAGTCAGAATGTCAACTCGCCAGTCTAGCCACACACTCATGAAGAGAGTTCGGCATAATAATAACGTGACGAACTGCGGCGAATTGTCTTAATAAACATATGTCCTGTCGTATGACAACAGAGATTGCGCGATCCGCCCGCCCACTAGAGCTAACCATATGGCTAGCAGTAACTTCCAATCACACTCTCGTTCCCAGCTCCTCAGATTAAACGCTAATCTCTAAACCTCAGACGGATTTCCTACAATATGGCGGAGCTGTGGCTCTCGACGCGATGGCGTAGGCGTGACGTAGCACGTAATATTTGACACTTGCTAAGCAGATGGTTAAATGGGTCGTGACTCGTGCTGGGGGTCCCTCAGAGCTCGATTTGGTCAGGGTGTTACTGAGGCCATGCTCTTGGGAGGAAAGCACAAAACTACAAAGAGAAAGCAGTTCGTTTAAGTTAATGTGATGTGTACACTTTAAATACATATTGCAATTTTGAGTGGGGTACGTTCATTTTGTCAAGGATATTCTTACTGGATCACCCTTATCATAAACATCATAATATAAATGATTCCTTTCTATTTTGTGTCATTCTGTGTGCTGCAAGCTTCAGGCCATGAATAGCAACAAATTGTCAAACTAACAAATGCATGGTTAGCGCAATTTTATTCTTTCACGCTGCTAGGTAGTCTGGAGTTCCAGGCAACCTGAAACCCGTGTTTTTCCAACCTTATACCCGTGAAATTGCACTGGAACGGCAGTCAAAACCGTGACATCCCACCCGTGAATAATAATTCTTCTTCTTCTTCTTCTTCTTCTTCTTCTTCTTCTTCTTCTTCTTCTTCTTCTTCTTCTTCTCTTTGGAGTGGTTACCGTTACAGGTTGCGTTACCTGGAACGCGGCATTTATAGAGAGCCTAAGTCCCTCCCCTTCCGGTCGACCACCATGGGACGAGAAAAATATTCAGAAAAATATTGAATGGTAGTCAATGGCGAGAGACAACACATATTTTAATCTCGTTTGAATTGTGCCCTGAATTACACATATAATGTTTGTTAATTTAAAAGATACATTTTAAAGTAAAGAAAGTCGCAGTTTGATGTAAAACCGTTGAGGTATAAGACTGTGAAAATACGTAATTACAAAGACTACAAACCCCAAAGGCGCACATTTTCTCTCAATGAATAAAGCTAACTTTACTGAGGCTGTCTGTCATTATTTCTACGGTCTTACGTTATAATCGTAACGCTACGCCGTCCTACCTGAGTGTTTTGTAGCAGACTGCACACACACGAGCAGCGGATCTCGTTTCGCTTCCCGGGAGATGTAGTTCACTGAGCGATTTTCACATAAAACTAAATGTTACTCTTCTGTTATATGACAAATTGCGACGTTTTTGACTTTCAGAATTATCTTTTAAATTGACAAACATCATATGTGTAATTGAGGGCACAGTTCAGACGGAATAAAAAGATAAGTTGGCTCTTTTTTCCGAAATAAGGTCCCATGAGCCGGAAGCGGAGGGGCGTGACTTAGGCTCTCAATATACATATCTGTGGCTACAGAGCTGACTCCGTTAAATGCCATTCGCTCATAAATCATCAAGAAAAAAACTCACAAGAATCAGAATTTTTCAGTGTTGGCTAAAGCTTTGAATTTTAAAATCATGTTGGCTACAGGCTATTTTATATATATATATATATATATATATATATATATATATGAAGAGTTCAGATGCAAAAGCCTCTAAATGCCATTTGAAATTTTCTTCTAAAATGATAATTTTTATCAAGCTTGTATATTTAAGTTCAGTAATTTCACTTAAATGACAATTAATAGGTAATCTTCATTGCCATTTAAGTGAAATTAATGAACTTTAATATACAAGCTTGATAAAAATGGTCATTTTAGAAGAAAATTTCAAATGGCATTTAGAGGCTTTTGCATCTGAACTCTTCATATATATAGTGTCTACAGGCTACCGAGTATAAACCACCAGTAAACCTATATGCATAGTGGTTACTAAATATAGTTTGAAACACTACATTTACAGTGTAAAACCAATGGGCCTTTTGGGCTGCAATGTACATTTAAATAAATATTTGTTTGCTTTTTTACATAATGCAATGTAAAAAAAAAAAAATAAATAAACAAAAAATGACCCCAAATTATCAGACAAGCAGCTTTGTTATAATTACAGCTAAAAAAAGATGTCAAAGGTTAAGAATCACTTCTTAAGAGGAAATATAACAATACATTGTGCACTTGCATCCACAAGGGGGAGCCAAATTCTTTGATAGGGTCCATCAGATTTATCCATAGAGCTATGTAGTATCTTCAACAAAGAAAAAGAATGTAACCTTCATTCATTAATGCAATGCATGAAAAATTTACACTCACAGAAAAGTGATGTTATATAATTTATTATCTTTAAAATAGAGATGTCAGTTCAATTCCAATGTCTACCTCTTTCAATAGACAATACCTAACAGAATAGACTATGAATTTTACATTAGGAAAGTAAAAAAACACTATTTTAAATTGCCAGCAAAAGCATACAAGTTACCTTTTGCAAAAACCAAGCAATCATTATTTCTAAGACAAAGCAAGACCATACATACAAACACAATTTTCAAGGGTGAAAACTTTCCAGATGCTTGGCAAGCCTGTCATTGTACATAATGGTTTTCACAGATATTTAGTCAATGTCTAGACATAACACAGCCTGATTCACGAGGAACCCAATTAACTCCACCTCTCGATCTGGTGCTCATCAGCATCAAGATAATAAAGCAGATACCCAAATCCGAGTCTGACAAACAAGAAAGATTTAATTTAAACAGAGCCAGCATACTAACATCATCTGGGTTCAGCTCATTAAATTAATGTAGCAGCACCGATGATGGTGCTGGAGTGATGGAAAGCACACAAAAATGTTTTCCGATCTTCGATCATGTGAACTTCCTGAATTTGAGGCAATGTTATTATGGCTCTATACGTAAAACATATAAATTAGATATTTAGGTAAAGGACACTTGTAAGGATGTACCTGTGTAAACAGCATTAAGTAATTTGCTATAGAACGGGAAGGCAAAGAGGAATATGTAGCACAAAACACTCCTCACCACAGTGAACAAGTCCTCATCTTACCCATCATAGGCACAAAGTGACAATTTGAGACGCATGAACATACCGGAAAAAACCACAACATTACTAAAAAAAAAAAGATCCAGCATGAAAGCAAAAGGTAGGACTAAGGTAATACTAGATTTTGGACAGAAAATATATATGTAACAGACCTGATGACACAGGTTAAGTCCAATTTTACCAGTAAAGTTACGAAAGGGAAAAAAGCACACACACAAAAAAACCCCTTTTTTTTAAATAAACGTAGCTATATTAGTTAAACATTAAATATCACTTAATATGAGGGGTTTATGGAAAAGGAAGCACATCTCCAATGAACATCTTTATACCAGATGGCAAAAATAAACAAGATATAAACATTATAATGGCAAATTATGCATAGAGCATCAGTTTAAGTATGCATGGTAATGTCAATGCAAGCAAATATGCTTTAGAAATGTTCACACTTGCATGATTAAAAATAACTCGGAGCATTTTTTCCCACGAAATTACCGTTCACTCTCACCTTTTCCAAATTCTAGCCAACAAGCTCCCTACATCACCACGAATTTGCTCGTATCAGAGACGCGTTTTGGTCCTCTCTCTGTAGCAGTAGCACTGATAGCCCAATCTTATCCAAAACATTAGTACCAAATTTTCACCCACATTTAACCCAAAACCTCTACTAAACCACATTGTTTTACTGCTACAAGATCCACTGAAAAACAAATAACATCTTTGGCTGCAGGTCTGGGAAAACCTAGAGAGCAAATTCTTTAACCTAATAAAATCAGCACAGTCCGTTCTCAGTCTGTTTGCATAGGCATTGCATTTTTGTTAAAGCAGCTTTTTCAGGTATGCAATGTCTGAAGAGTGGTTGAACTGACATATTAGCATGATGTTAACAACTCAAACAGAATCCAACACATCAAACCTTGGCTCTTCATAGCTGTCCAGCTGGCCTAACTGAATCCCTGTTCTTGAACTTTGACGTCTTTATCATGTATGGGAGCACCTGAGGCTCACGTAAAATATCTTTACTTGATCTAACGCTGCTGAAGAGGAAGGAACGGGAACAGTCCGACTCCATAACCACGACCAATCAAATACAAAAGCAGTCTAAAGTGCAAATTGAAGATCCTGTTGCAGATGCCCCATTGATTGCAGAAAAGTCTTGTTCATTTTACACGACAAGACTCCCATCTTGGTGCACAGTATTTTATAACATGCAGCTTGAAGGACCAACAAACGGCTTGAATGAATGTCCAGTGTGCACTGTTTCTCATCCACAGACTGTAATGTCCCACGCTCACTGCATGATGAAGCCTGGCTGGGGTGCCATGCGTGGAGGGGGTCTCTGGGGCACAGGTGGGGGGTATTGCTGCATGTACATGCTGGGGTATCCCTGGTTAAGAATGAGAGGTGCGTTTCCAACTCTGGGGGGAATAGGGGGGTATGGAGTAGTGGGAGAGAACGGAGAGGTAGGAGAGTAGGAGACGGCTGTGGCGGGCTGGACAGCAGGAGTTTGAGTGACTTTAACAGGGGGAAGAGGTGGAGCCCGGCGGGGCAACGGCATGGGGGAACCATTGACCTCTCTATGGAGAACAGCTGGCCAGGAGGGAAGGTCCTGAGTGCGAGAGGGCTGAGGTGTAGCCGGAGCCACGTGGTGTCCTTTCAGCACCATTTCTTGGAGCTTCTCTATCTTGACTCTCCGCAGGTGTGCCAGCTTCCTCTTGCTCTGATATTCATCAATGAATGTGTCCAGAGGGGCTGCACCATCGAGGAATGAATCGGCCATGTTCTGATTTGAAAAAGGGGGAGAGAAAATAGCAATGATCATCATCTAATGAGATATCATGCAACTAAGTAAGTTGAACTAGTAAGATGAGCGAGGTACCTCAGTTTCTTCCTCGATTTTGGCCCCTTCTGCTTGTAGGAGTGCAAGCAATGTGTCCAAAGGCATGTTTCCAGATATGTGGTCTGTGAGGGGACAGAAAAGAAAATGTTATTAAGAAGTCTGAAAAATTATTACAATTTAAAACTGTCTTCCTGTAGTTCAAGCAGTAGAGTAGTGTACTGGCAATGACATGGGTTCAATTACTGAAAAACATACAATGTAAACAGTGGTTAAAGTTAAAAAAAAAAGGAACAGACATAGGCTTGAAGCCTACTTCAAGGAAAATTTGTTTTGGACACTTTGTTCCTTCCACAGTTTTTACAAAGACAACACAGTACAAAATACAAAAAACAGACGTCTCTCAACACATCCTCTCACAAACATTAAAAAGAAATACATTAGAGTAACTTTTAAAATGGAGTGAACACTGAGTTTTTCCGTGAGCAGAGTAATTAAAGAGCGCTTAAAGCAAGGGTCTCAAACTCAACTTAACTGGGGGCCGCATCAAGTATTCCATAAAAATAGTATTCAAGTATTCCAAAAAAGGAGCACAACTGACCCAATCTTCTCAATCTTTATTATTAACGTTTCTTCTGAACTGTTCCTCTGAAGTTGAAAATTCTGTACATGATCGGTTCTTCATGAGCTGTCCTTCTGACAGTTGAAATTCATTTTACACACTTTTTTGTTTTTTTCCTTATAACACATCTTTGTGATACTTTTATTTGCTCATGTCCTTTTTTAATTTCTTTATACAACACATTAATGATATTTTTTTTTTGGAAGGGCCATTCCATGAGGGCCATTTGTTTTGTGTGGATATATTCATGCATGCATTACATTCATTTAGGTTGTTTATATGAATATTCGAATATTTGATCTGTCATTTTTATTTGAAAAATGAAAAAAAAAAATTACTATGCTGCTTTGCTGACTGTAAATGCAGTGAATCCATGATAAATCCCAAGCACTAACTCACAGTTATAATTAAATGCACTGGGTGGCGCCAGGGCTGCCAACTCTCATGCATTCAGTGAGATTGCATTGGTACAATACAGATACAGAGACGTCAGATACCAATATATTGGTATTGGTATACAGATACCAATACAGAGACGTCAGAGTCAGCGGCAAGCATCAGAAAGACTAGCCGAGGAAAGGCTGTTCCAGGCGGGGAGCACGAGCGCCGAGCATCTGGTGATTGCTTGGAATGGATCTCAGTCAAATTATCATAAATCTATAAATAAACAACAGATTTGAGCTCTAGAAAACTACATTCTCACCTTAAAACTACATTTCGTGACACAATAGTAGTATTATATTTTAACTGTAGGCCTATATAAAAAAGGCGCTTCTGTTACCCTTGTAGCATGCGGAAGTGACGTTACTCTGTCAACCAATCAATGTTCTGCAGTAGTTCCACCTTTTAGTACCGTACCACGGTGCTAGGTACCCCAACGGAATGGTACCCAAAAAGTGGTACGGCATCATTTTCTTTCCTTGCAGCCTTCCCTCGCATCCTGCAGGGGGTGGAGCTGAGGAAAGGAAACGAGGATGCACAAATAAGAATTGTGAAGCACCCTTTGTGTACTACGTGCCTTAAGTAAATTAGCTGAAGCATCAACAGGGTGTGTTTCACCTTTCAGCTCAGGAGCCGCAGCATCAGATTTCACTGTACAACTCCATGAGTCAGCAATTCACAGGTCAACAAACGCTTGCGTTAGAAACTAATGTAAAGTTTTATTTGATTAAATTACATAACATTTTACATAACAGCTATTCATTAATCACCATCAACAGCCATTCATTAATCATTTTCTAGAGAGAAATGTTTAATGTTCTATACTTAACAGTTAGACATAGCTCAAAACAAAGAAAAATTAATGTTTCACCATTTAAAAATCACAAAACTTATAATAATACTAATTAAATAAATTTACAGAACAAATACATCAATATAAGCTTTGATTCGATCTCAAATCAAGGCTGTCAGACATCACAAGCAACACTTTGATAGCTTGCGATTTATTACCTATGGCCATGTTTGACTATCAGTCCAGCTCCCTTAACTGATTTACATCTATTTACATTTATTTTCCTGGCAGGTGTAACTTACAAAAGTGTCATTGTGTGTTGTAGTCATATGCTACAATGAAAATCCCATCCATAATTCTACAAGTTTTTGTAGAATTGTTCCATGTTCACCACATTACAACTGAACTGCTAACTGGACCCTGTACTGCTGTTTCTTTACATGTCATAAAAAATGAAACACTGTAGCTGTCTTTTACCATTTATCAATAAAGCACACAAATGCAGATACCAAAATATTGGTGCTTTTTTGTTTTCCTGACACTAAACACTGACTACGTTTACAAGCAGCAAAATAATCAAAATCCATTCTTGAATGCTGGGATCTCAATGAAGACAACCTTGTCCGGACGACGCGTCAAATATGGTGAAGGCAGCACAGCTGAAGAAGTGGACCAGGCTCCAGTGTTTTAAGTTATTTGTGTGTGTGTGTGTGTGTGTGTGTGTGTTTGAGAGTGTCTGTGCTCTGTGTTCAAGAGTGTCTGTGTGTGAGAGTGTGAGTGTGTGAGAGAGAGAGAGACTGTGTGTGTGCGTGTGTGTCTGAGAGAGAGAGACTGTGTGTGTGTTTACATATATATATATATATATATATATATATATATACATATATATATGTAAAATTATAATTTTAGTTTATTTATATTAAATATATTATATTCTGATGGAAGCAGTAAAAAAACCAATTCATGCATCATCTCATGTCATCATAACAGAGGTCTGGCTTCCAGGAAAAAGGTTTCATACAAAAGACAAGCTTAAAAAAAATAAATTTAAATTGGTCAGAAACCCGACCATAACCCGAATATTGACAGCTTGTTAACGTAGTAACTGATTATTTCATTGAGTAATGTAAAAAAAAATAAATAAATTCTCCCATTACAATCAATAAGGCAAAGGCCATTTTTGTCCTCCTTTGAATGGCAATCTAATGAACTCACTACTTGTTCTTAAACGATCGGCTGACACTGATGATTGACCTATACACTGTCAATTAAAACTGACCTCAGATCAGCTCAAACACAGAAATATCTCCTGCTATATATAACAGAAGCTGGCAAAGACTTATCAGCCGTATGATTCAGTGTACATGCTTCAACAACAAACAGAAACCGACAAACAACCTAAAACTATTCCGACCTTGCATGAGGCAGATGAAAATGGAGCAGGAAAGCAAGGGAGGGTAGAGCCTTCTAAATAGAGGCTTATGTTTAATACACAAACACACACACTAATGTTCCATTAATGTGGGATATTATTTTGATCACATTAAGCACCGGATGAAACGGGCCCTGATGTTTTGGATGATTTAAAGACATGAACGCAACAAAGACCCACTTTATTACTTTTGCTTTACTTACCATTTTAAAAATAAATTGTAGAGCAAATAAACCATGTAAGAACCATGTGAGTTTAGCTGATCTCTTCAGCTTCTCAGTCAGATGTTGGTGACATGCACATGCTAGAGGTGCATCTGGCTACAGTATGAGTAGCATACTAGCATTCCACAATAGGAATAGCATGGGCACAATATGCAAATGTTTTGGTATGCTTAAAATACCTATTGCATTTGCCTAAATAAACATTATACAACAAAGCATGCTGTGTGAACTACTGTATGCCACATGTTTTATTTCATTCCCAACATCCTGCAGGTCATGAGACTCCCATTAGTCTACAGCTAGCCTATTCAACTTACTTTGTGCTCTGTGCAAGTGTGTGAGAGAACAAAGAAAGATGGAAAATACTGTCTGTTTGTGTAAGCATTCGACTTCCCCTCTCCAACCCCTTTTTCTGACATTGCTCAGGGCACAAAGCCACACTGTTACTCCAGAACACCGCAGCATCAGAATGGGCCATCACGCTGAAACACCCCACATAGCTGCTCTCTGTTGTTATGGTGTGGCTTTCAGAATAGTGGTGGCAGTGAGTTAATGTACAAACAGGAACGTCACCACAATTAATTTAGCCTAATTAACTAGGGCTTTTTTTGTTTATCTAGGTCAAGGGAATGGCTGACTGGCCAGCCTGCCGGCAACCCTGTCCAGATGCACTGACACTGGCACTGCTGCTGTTGCTGCTGAGCCAGTAAATCCTTATCTGGGGCATAACCAACAGCCCCAGCCTGGGAAAGTGGGTAACCTACATTTCACCAAAGCCACTCTTTTTCTCTTCATCTGTATACAGATGACAGTACACCATGTTTATTTCCTCTATATGAAAATAATAAAAGAAAACAGCTGGACCTCAAAGGTGGCAAACATCTAATGTGAGGGGCTGGAAGTGAAAAGTGAGGGATTTCACAGTGGAAAACTCTCAATTTGAATTTCTATACTGCTACACCATAAGGCTCAGCGACATTTTAAAAAAGTTATATATATATATATATATATATATATATATATATATATAGCTAGTAATATATATATATATAGGCTATATAATATAAATATGTGTTTGTATTTGTGTATATATGTATGTGTGTGTGTGAATATTATATATATATATATATATATATATATATTAGGGCAGGGACTCGATTAAAAAAATTAATCTAATTAATTAGAGGCTTTGTAATTAATCGAAATTAATCACACTTTAATTGCATAAATATTGGAACTGAGAAAAGTGAGAAGATTTTTTTTTTCACATGGCTTTTTAGTGTACCATTGAAAAATGACTGAATACATTAGCTTAGGCAAAAAATTCCTTGTGGCATAGCTTGCACACAACAACCATGCTCTTAATGACGCTTCCATCGGTTCGTTTTTATAACTTTTTATACATTTCCCATCCACGGGACCAACCAAAGCGGTCTCGTCAGCTTATTCGTTCATGTTCACTGCGGTTTGTTGTTTAGCTGTCAGAGGCATAGACTGTAAAAAAAAGTCATGAACGCCAGTTGGTGCTCCAGTATTATCGGTCCGCAGAAACTAATCCAGTGAGAAATGTTCCGCGGTGCAAAAATAAGTGCAATTAAAATGCGTTAATTTTTTTGTGTAATTAATTAATGCGCTAAAGTCTGTAATTAATTAATTTTAATTAACGCATTAAAGTACCAGCTCTAAGTACCACACATATATGGCTTTATTAATTTAATTTATTTATTCATTTATGGTTTCTTTCAATTTATTCATTTTAGGTTAGTATGCTGTTGGGAATCAGCTTCCAGACAACTACTGTGTCACAAAGGATAATCAGTGACAGGCTTTTATTCATGATACCAGCACACACCATGCAGAGGTGATGGATGGATACAGAAAACCCTGTTCTCTTTAAAGTCACAGATCCTTCTCAGCTGTGACATTCATCTGCTACCATTTAGTTCTGCCTTCCTTTTCCATGAGGAAGAGAAATATAGGGCGAAGTGATGGACAGAGACTAAGAGTTTTCACTTATGACACTTTACTCAACATCATAAATGAGCTATTTCAACGTCACTGCAATCCGATCAGTTGTTAAAATGTCCTCTCGATCGTATTAGAAAAGGAATAAACCACCGTTCTCTATTCGATCGAAAATTAGTTTGAATCAAGCTCAGTCGGATCGATTAAGGCTTTTCAGTCCGTTCGAGCCATCAATCCAATTACTAATGGATCATCTGGTTACATGTAAATGTAGCGTAGCCCATGCCTGTAATGTATATTGAAATAACGGAAATGTGTTTAAAAATCATATCACCATTATTGAAAAAAAATATTGAGATTTTTATATGAATGTTTATTGCATTACTTTAGTGTCAAGTGTGTTATGATGGTGTTTTAGGTGTTTGTGTGAATAACACTACATGTTGTGCACCATATTAGTATTTATCTTCTCAGCTTGTGGAAAAGCATCTCCAACATACTTCAGTTACAGAATACACTATATTTCAAAACTCAAGCCAGCGGACATTGAGTGTACAAATGGTAAAATGAAATGAGTGTTGGTATGCTGTTTGGAATCAGCTTCCAGGCAACTGCTGCGTCACAAAGGATAATCAGTGACAGCGTTTTATTCATGATACCAGCACACAACGTTACAGAGGGGTGTAGAGGGATACTGAAAACCCTATTCTCTTTAAAATCACAGATCCTTCTCAGCTGTGACAGTCATCTGCTACCATTTAGTTCTGCCTTCCTTTTCCATGAGGAAGAGAAATATAGGGCGAAGTGATGGACAGAGAGTTCACGAAAATTACATGTAAAACCTGAAAAACAGGCCCTTCAAGGAGTATCTTATAGCTGGAAAAGATGACTAAGTTCATTTGTTCACATGCCACAACAAAGCCCAGAGGAAGCTAACTTTTACATTGTCTCCATTGCCGCTTTTCAAATTTACATTTGGTAAAAATAGTCCCATTCACATTTTACACACGGACATTTTAACCATAATATAGCCTAATTTAAAACGAAAAACCAAGACGTGCAAGTAAAAGTCGAGCTGTGTAATTGTGAGGGACATCCAATACATAGAAAGATAGAGAGACTAAAGGAAGTTATGTTTTAATGGCAGTATTTTACCTAGAGTGGAGTTGCGCAGCTGATAGGCCTCAAACAGCTCCTGTAGGTTCCTGTAACGTCTGGTAAGCTCGTTCTTTTGATGGTCAAGCATGGGTTGGAGTTTAAGGTTCTCCTCAGCCAGAAGACGGTTACTAGCCAAGGTCATCTCCTTGTTCTGTTGTATTCCTTTAATCTGAGAACACACAAGGAACAAATTAATTCAATAAAAGGCGAGTACATACATATACATATGTATGTATATACACACACACACAGCTTTATATTGGCCATCGGCCACCCTGCTCTCTCAGATATCGGCATCGGCCATCAAGAAACCCATATCGGTCGACCACTAGAGACTGAATCTTCAGACGAGTCATTTTAGAGTCTTTGAGAAATGAGGTGATGTGCAATATACATTATGACAAAAATTTAAATGTTGTGTTGTTGTGACCTTTGATGCACATAGACCTGTTGGAGGAGCAAAATTAGGAACCTTTAAAATAGCATAATGGGGCACTTTAAAGCTTCTACTCTCAAGAAGGTTTCCCAGTAGATATTGGAACATGGATGCATAGATTATCTCTTATTAATACACAAGAGCATCAGTCTGACAATGAAGGTTGCAAATGGGCGTGGGGTGGGCGAAATGATCAAAATCACGATACAAGTAATTTTATTTCATGAACTACATATCTCAAAATATAGTTATTTTTGCTTTAAATGCCTAAAGATGGCCTACTGACCCAATGCGTAAAAGAGCTTACATGTAAAAGTTACGAAAAAGTCCATTTACCCCGCCCATAGACCAGGACAGGGGTGGTTGAAAATAGACAAAAGATATTGTGTAAAAAACAGGTGTAAATGAGTATAAGCCTCTCTCGTATAAATTAGTATGCATGCATATAAAAGAGGTTCACCACTTAGAATCAGTTAAGAGGCTTAAAATTATTTATGCAGATATTGATTAGAATCAGTAGGCCTTAGATATTTAGGTCACTTCGCCTTAAGCCTCTACTTGTATACCGGATGTTCACAATGTCCTTACTGCAATAGAACGTTATGGCCCAAAAGCATGAATAAAAAGAGGGGTCGGTGGCAAAGGGTAGCTGTACACATCATAGAATCACACTATACAAAACAAGTCCACATAGAAGACATCCCCTTTCCAAGAATAAACAATACAATTATTGCAATATGCCACCTCTAGTGAGTGACTCATGAAACTATGACTGCCATAAGGAACATTTAACAGTATTAATTGTCTGACTCCTCCCTTTTCAACAGGTGTACGTCTGCAGTTTCAGTTTAGGTATGTGTCAGAGTACATAACAGGATGAAGTGTCATATTTCTCAAACACCTGCCTATGTCATCTGGCAGGTTAGAAAGCATTTGTTCGTCTGTGATTTTACACAGCCAGTGCCAGGACGTCCTACATATTACATGATTGGGATAAAAGTAAAATACTCAAACAAGCACTCAAAATATACAGTTAGAGAAACTGTACTTTATACATAAAAGAAAGCAGAAATCATCTGTTAACATTAAGTAGATGGTGATAGATAATACTGAAAACAATTATCCAGTTAATACACCAATCCTAGCTTGTGAAATGCAAATTATTGCTCTTCACGGATAACATAATGCTAGTCCTTTCCAAATCTGACTAAGGGGAAAATTCATCACATTAAACTAATACAGCCTTCTAAAAGACATGTAGACTCATATATGAATCCACAGCCATTGTATTCATGTGGCAGATAATAACGTTCTACATAATAAGTATTGTTACTATATTTGGTAAAGGCTTCTGGAGCACCATTCTAGTACTAACCCATTTGTCTCAGTTAAGTGAAAGCCAAGTTTTTTTTTTTTTAAGAATGCTTAGGCTAGTTTAAGAAAGATTTTCATTTAAAAACCAATAGGTAAATTATTAAGCGAGTCCTTTATATATAACTTCTTTGGCCTGGTAAATAAAAAATAACCTTTTATAGCACCGAGTTACAGTGCTGCCAGATCAAACATCCTCTTGTGACACATACTGAGTCAAGGTTCACATCTTCCCATGAATTGAAAGGTTAAATCAACTCAAAGCTGTGAACATGCCCAGAATACTATCTAATTGAGAATATGCAAACACACGAGTGAGCAAACTTTGAACTTACACAGCGAGTCAGAGACCTGGTACTGATACTGTGTGCACTAGCAGTGCTTATAGTATGATGTGAATACATTTATCATTTATGGTTATGCATCAACAATTATAATCGACATGAAACTCTGATTAAAATCCAATGATTGTGGCAAATGGTGGCATTAGAGTGTAACATGTACTACATTGCCAAAGACTTTTCCTTTACATCAAATCACCAGGGACTTACTATGCTTTGAAAGGGAAAAAGCAAATCATACACCTTGCCTATAAGAACTGTACTTCGTGACAATGTCACGAGACAATGACTTTCATCACTGATGGGAGATAGAAAAACAAGGCAGAGACTCAATAGAGGAAATGTATGTTCCTAACTCAAGTGAATTATTATATACGGTAGGGTGAACCGTTTCTGCTTTCGTGACAAAGTCACTTTGTCTTATTGAAAATGTATTGTTTAACGGATGACATCAAAACACTTTGTCATAGTCTGCGACTTCAAAAACAAGCCATATTGAGGTCACGCGCAGAAACGTTCAAATTTAAATAGTTCCTAGTATAAACACGTCGTTATTATAAAACAAAGAATTAAGTATAGCAAATAAACACGGCCTACGATGCAGAACCTCTGTATAAAATGGTGCTGTTCCAGATTAACGTAACAAATCAACTCGCCGCGGTAACTTCGCGACGGTCTTCACGAGAAAAATAAACTTACCTCTTCCGAATCGTCGATAAATTTGTTGAGCTTCTCGTCATCTTCGAGCAGTTCGTTTAACTGAGTTAAAGTGTAAGAACTCAACTTGTTTTCAAAACCAGCCATGTCTGGCACAGCGGTGTCTTTCACACTTCGAACTCTCCGTCTCCTGCGGTGGGACTGGGCAAAGCTGTTATTTTCAGCCGGAAGACGACAGGAGGAGATGCGTGACGTCAACCGGCACATCACCGCAGATCTCGAGATTTTGATGCGCACAAACTTTTGAAAATATATTTTTACGTATATTAACGTTTCTGATATGTCTTTACAGCCATGAAAGAGGAGTTCTATCTATCTATCTATCTATCTATCTATCTATCTATCTATCTATCTATCTATCTATCTATCTATCTATCTATCTATCTATCTATCTATCTATCTATCTATCAAACGGAAGAGCTCAAATGTAAAAACTCAAACTGAAAGAAATATATGTAACAGATTAAAGTAGGTAATTAAAGTAGGTATAGAAGCTAAGTCCATAGCTTCTATACCTACTTTAATCTGTTATATATATATGTAACAGTGTTACATATATATATATAGATGTATAATGACAAAAGCACATAATAACATTACTAAAACTTAAAGTAAAATTCAAATGAAAACTGAAAATATAAAAATAAAAGCTACAATAAACTACCTGTGTTAGTATGTGGGAACTTAAAAAAACCTATCAATTCATTTTAATTCCATAATTACATTTAATAACATAATTAAATTATCTCAGATATTTACATTTGAAACAAATGTACAGTACATCAAGTATATCAAGTATTGCTTTATCCAAGGCCAAGGTACCCCCAGTCTAGTAAACACACTCTTTGACATGCAAAATATGTGATATATCCCAAGATACGATTACATTTATAATAAAATCAATCTAGGATTAAGGCCATCATACTAATAATTATGTAAAGCATGTCAACTTTCTCTTAGTAGCGTGCTTCATACTCAGTGTCACAACAGTCCTCTTCGCTCTCCTTATCTCCTTCCTCCAGCACTCGAGGTGGGGCTGGCGATATTTTATGACCATCTTCATCTATTTCACTCCCCAGGATCTGCCTCTGCACAAGCTTACAGTATAGGCCTCCCCTGGCCATAAGTTCAGCATGAGGGCCCTGCTCCACCACAGAGCCTTTGTCGATCACCAGAATGTTGTCCGCTCTCTCCACTGTGCTCAGTCTGTGGGCAATCACTAAAACCGTGTGTGTTCGCATCAAGTTGTTCAGAGCCTGCTGAACCTAAAACACAGTAGTAACATGAATGAAGTATAGGTATGTTCACTTGAGCCACGGCCTTTTCAGCCTCTCAACAGCCTCTCAAGATCAACAGCTCTTACTATGTATTCGCTTTCTGAATCCAGTGCACTTGTGGCTTCATCCAAAATGAGAATGCAAGGGTTTCTGATGAGAGCCCGAGCAATTGCAACCCTCTGTTTTTGCCCACCAGACAGCTGAGCGCCCTTCTCTCCGACCCCTACAACAGAGGGCAGAGCAGCATGATGAATTATGAGCCAAACTCTGATACAAAACATGTCAAATAAGTTAAAAACATCCAATCAAAATGAAGTGTTTGAATATCTATTATAGTCATTATAGCACTGCATGAAGTATTCAAGGCAGATTTTGTGATAAATCTGAATACGTTTTAAGACACACACACACACACACATATATATATATATATACATATATATATATACATATATACATCTATAACATAATACAATATAATATAATATATAACTAACCAGTGTCATAGCCTCTAGAGAGGCCAATTATGAAGTCATGTGCATTGGCATTAATGGCAGCTCTGATGACCGTCTCCATAGGAGCTTCGGGTATACCATAGGAGATATTCATCTGAACAGTGCGGGCAAACAGAACAGGCTCCTGACCCACCAGTGCCACCTATAAAAAAACAAAGCACTAACATCTCTAATTTGTTTTTGGTTAGGCCACTTCACCAACATCAGCAACTGCTGCCCTCTTATGGTCATAGAATGTACTATAAGCCGGATTGAAAACAACACTATTACAGATTAATAAAAAATATATATATACATTTCTTAAATTGTATTAACAAAATAATATATCCATTCAAAATGTAGAATGACAGATCAAACTCAGAATATATCCCACCTTTGAGTGATAATATTTGTGCTGGTAGGTGTTCACAGGTCGGCCGTCCACTAGCACTTGGCCTTGCTGAGGGGCATAAAAGTTCTCCAGCAAACACACACATGAGCTTTTTCCACCACCAGAGGGCCCTACTAGTGCAGTTACTTGGCCAGGGCGAAGACTGAAGGACACATTCTGAGAAGAAAATGTGGGTTCAGTTTCCTTCTTACATGTATGTCTAGGAATTCTGTTAATTATTCACTAGCAAATCAGTATAAAAGTAAAACGAATAAAAGTAGCATTTAAAGTAATCGCAATACACAATTTGCAAGGACAGTCTTTGCTGCTCCCAGTTTAAGTCATCCATAGCAACCTGAGTTTAAGCGTTATGCTCAGGGGTACAATAATGATAAAATGTATCTCAATAATTCTGCAGTTCATAGGTTTTTTCTTCTTGACCTCATTCTGATGAGTTTTTAGACAAAATCATTAACATTTATCAGCCCTTACACAGTGTCCTAAATAGGTGCAATGCAATAGGATTACAGCAAAAAGCTATTAATCCATGTACACTGAATGTGACAATGTGGCTCAACGTGAAACTATCACGGCCAATGAATCTGAATATATTTTATGTGGCCAGAAACCAACAAACATTTGGATTATTACATAATGCCTTGTTAAGACATGGTTATGTTTTCCTGTTGGTAAGATATCTCCAAATAAAATATCTACCTTCCACTTAAAGTCTACCTTCAACAAAGAATACCTTCAATATTTCCATCTCTGGTCGTGTTGGATATGCAAATGTCACATTTTTGAATTCCACCCAGCCTTTAAATGTCTCTGGAGCTTCTTGACCATCAAGGTCATCTTTAGGTTTCCTGTCAATATATTCAAACACTTTCTCGGCAGCGCCAACGCCTTGCATCAGACCTGTGTACACCGAGGATATACTCTGTAAAAAAAGACCAGAGTGTTTCAGATTCATCATTTGAGTTTCATTCACACGTGTGCATTTTAAAAGAAAAATCAAAGTACCTCCAGGGCCTCTCCAAGCTCTAGCTCATAGATGACAAAGGAAATAAGGGTCCCTCCACTCATCTGATTTGTCACCACTAGATGGCCTCCATAAAACAGGACTGCGACTTGTAAGGCCAGCTCAGAGATCTAAAGAAATGAAGAAAGAAGAAAGATTGAAACTGGACTTGACCCGCTAAAATACTTTAAGGCCTGGTTTCACAGATAGGGCTTAGACTAAGGATTAGGTCTTAGTTCAATTAGGGCATTTAAGTAGCTTTTATAACACGACCTAGAAAAAAAGCATTACTGGTGTGAATCTTAAGACAAAACAAAGGCACTGACATATTTTAAGATATGTCAGTGCAAGTTGCTTTCTGTAAAAACACCTCAAACATACATTTTAGTCTGGGACTAGGGTTAAGGGACTAGGATAAGTCTTGTCCTATGCAATGTCCTATGTCCTATGCCTTGTCCCTTGCAATTATTAAGAGCTAATCATCCTCACTTTCCGGATTCAAATTAGTCTACTCTATCCTTTCATGTAACTGAATTATGAATATAAATAGATGACTAACTTGTAAGACTAGTATTATTATCAGTTTCTGCAAACGGCCACAGGTTTATTCTTTATTGGGAAAATCTTATTAAAGCCAAAATTATATTTAGCGTCCCATTCACTGGCAACCAACATTCACTGTGCTATCTAGATCGTCCGTTTGCTGAAAATTCTGGAATTTCAAATACAGGCAATTTTGTGTATAAAACATACACTTCAAATGATTATTCATATTTGTAAATATACACTACACTGACAGGACGATAAGGCTAATAAAGATTACCAATCAAAGCAGCAATCATGTTTAAAGATTATGGCACGCCCAACTCTGGAACTTGGGTATCAAAATGATCCTCGAACTTCCCAGTGGTAAATATGACTTGACAGGGTGACAGATTCCAAAACTCTAAAAACTCATATTTCCGAATTCTGTGAGGACAAAGACTGAAGGCTTCATTAAACGTTCAAGATACCTACATAGCTTGACCACATGAAGCAGGCGTAGGCAACCGCTTGCTTCTTATTAAGAGTGAACATCTCCTGCAGTCTGTTGTAGTATGAATCCCCCTCCTCGTCCTCATTAGCAAAACTTCGCACTGTTCTCATGGCTGATATTGTTTCCTCTGCCACTTTATTGGCCTGAGCCAGTGCTGTCTGAACTTCTTTGGTTAATTTCTGTTGAACATCACAAATGTGTAATGTTAATCTTTTAGTACGAGTACATCTTTTGTATCAGTGCATGAAATGCTGTGCATTTGTGAATAATGAAGCAGCATAAGCTACTATATACTATAATGCACCACAAAAAAGTTTTTGCATATGTATAACTTGCCTTGTAATACTCTCCATAGAGTTTGGAGACCACAGCTATATATGGGAAACCCATGATGGTGACTACAGACAGCTTCCAGGACATTCCAAACATGAATATGAAGATGCCCACAGATTTCACAAAGCTACGCAGGAACAAGTTCACATTTTGTGAGATGAGGTCGCTCACTTGAGTAGTGTCTGAGGTAAGTCTAGAGGTAATGTCACCTGTAAGGCAAACCATTGAGTGCTGAATCATTTATGTGTTCTGCACTGAATGTTGTTCACTGGTCCAATGGTCTTTTGATAACATAACGTTAAAAACAACACTGAATTTTCATTTCTTTAAGGCAGCAAAATAATAGCATTAAAGGAGTAGTTCACTTTAAAAAAAATTGCTGATAATTTACTCACCCCCATGTCATCCAAGATGTCCATTTCTTTCTTTCTTCAGTTGAAAAGAAATGAAGGTTTTTGATGAAAACATTCCAGGATTTTATCCATATAATGGACTTTACTGGTAACCAAACAGTTCAAGGTCCAAAAGACACTTTCAGTACAAACTGCAAACTGTTTTAAAGGGCTTTAAACGATTCCAGACGATGAATAAGGGTCTTATCGAACGAAACTATCGCTCATTTAAAAACAATAACAAAGTTTAAGTTTTATAAGCTCAAATGGTCGCCTTGCTCTGTTCTGTGATGCGCGTTCGTGACTCTCCTGTTCAAACCCGTTCATCAAAATGAACAAATCTTTTCCAGAGTCAACTTGTTCATTTAGTTCGTTGAATGAACCAAATGACACAAAAAAAAGATTCGTTCATTTTGATAAACGAGTTCGAACAGGAGAGTCATGAACATGCATCACAGAACAGAGCAAGGCGACCATTTGAGCTTATAAAACTTAAACTTCGTTTTTTTTGTTTTTTGTTTTTTTAAATGAGCGATCGTTTCGCTTTGAACAGTTTGCAGTTTGCACTGAAACTGTCTTTTGGACCTTGAACCGTTTGGTTACTTACCAGTAAAATGCATTATATGGAGAAAAATCCTGGAATGTTTTCATCAAAAACCTTCATTTCTTTTCGACTGAAGAAAGAATGACATGGATATCTTGGATGACATGAGGGTGAGTAAATTATCAGCAAAAGTTTTTAAAAGTGAACAACTCCTTTAATGTTATAGGTAAGCTTATGTTCATCACATGTTTTCTGTTGGCTGCACACAAGAATCAACACAATAGTTGGAAAGAAGACAAGGCCAATCACAAATGAGTACGCAAGAAAAAAGATCAACTGAAATTCAGTGTGCAAAATTATAGGCCTACATGTTTTGGTACAAATATGTTTGATAAAAGATATAATTGAAGCTGTAATATTACCTGTATGGTTGGCATCAAAGAAGCCAATATCTTGATGCATTAGTGATCTGAAGAGAAGGTTCCGAAGTCGAATGTTCAACCTGGCAAACGTAACAGAAAAGACTCCTCCACGAAACCCAATGGCTATGGAGCTATAAAAACAAAAAAGTGATACATTTTCAAAGAAAATGAAAAAAAAGTGTTTCACTATAAATATCGAAATCTCTATGGTGCTGCAGTCTATAAAAATTAGTAATTGAAGGGAAAAGTCAAATCCAGAATTGCTCACCTGACCAAAGCCAACACGCTAAGAGTAATCATTGGTTTGGCAAAATGATCCATGCTTTTCTGGATAACTATGCCATCTATTGCTTGACCCGTGTAATAAGGTATAAATGCTTCACCTATGGAGAGGAAAATAAAACGTGTGCTGAAAAGTAGATGTGCCAACCATCAAAGTGTGACAAATCCTGGCCTTCACAAGCATGTAATGACTTGAGTAAATATTACAGCAATCCTAATATTACACTGCAATGATGTGCAATCTAACAGTACTCAGACCGTTACGTTTAGAAATCCACAACTGCTGGAGTGAATATGATGAAAATATGAAGTGAAAGTGAAATGAAGTAACCTGGTAGCCTTAAAATTTTAAGTTCATTGAAATGGACAAATTGAGTTAATACAATGAAGGAGACTGATTTAATTATCAGAAACTCAAAATATTATGTTATATGAACTACATAAATTGCTGCATAAATTATTTAAGTTGATTTGACAAAAGAAAAAAAATGTTGTGATTACAAATCATGAAAATATTTTTTATAGTGTACATAAAAACTGTTATACACACTGCTATTCAAAAATTTGGGGTCAGTATGATTTTTCATTGATCAAGGATGCTCTAAATTGGTCTTTTTGATAGCATTTTAAATAAATTATGTTCTTTTGAACTTTCTATTCAAATAAATAAAATAAACCAGAAAAAAATGTCTCATGGTTTCCTCAAAACTGTTTTTGACATTGATAATAATAAACTATTCTTGGGCACCAAATTACAATGATTTCTGAAGGATCATGTGACACTGAGGATTGAAGTAATGCCTGCTGAAAATGTGTAAGAATATTTCACAATTTTATCATGTTACTATATAATTCATGAGCATATAAGGGACTGTTTCCAAAACAAGCTTTAAAAAAGTATATTTGTCTGTATATGTTAAGTATATTCAACTATTTTTTACAGCATTTATTAATGTTACTTAAAGTGTTCATTTTTAAATATACAAGTGTTTGCTTTCAGTCCATTAAAAACATTGTTCATTGTTAGTTCATATTAAATATTGTGTTAACTAATGCTAATGTATACAACCTAATTGTACAGTTACTATACATTTCATCAGATTGTTTATAGAGAATGACTGCAGGGCCAATTATAGCAATACCTATACATGAAATATCCATCATGGAATTATGACATGTTTACTTCATTTATTACATTTCTTAGAGTATAGCTGTGAGAAACTGTTGTGAGTGAACTTACACACAGCAGATAGGAGAAGAAAGAAGAAAGCAATGGCCAGCAAACCAGAGTCCTTCTTACAGTATGACAACAGACGGCCGATTGTGGCCCCTGAATGAGGAGACTTTTTCCTTGATTTCCTGCTCTTCTCACCAGACTCATCTTCTGTTTCAATGCCATCCACCAACCCCTCCGTCTCCTCGTTGTCCTCTCGGTCAGACACAGCATTGGGAGTCTTTGACAGCAGACTCCATGAGATCATGATGCCTATTGATGATGCACAAGTCCAGGAGAACAGACTGAGGAACCAAGGGTCATACATCAGAGCTCCCTCTTCAGAAAACATCAACAACTTGGCCAGAGCATAAGTCATATTGGTAAGGCAAATGAGGGCAACCAGCGTCCCCAGGTTTGACACCCTCCGTGGACCATCGTTCCTGTTAAAGAACACTCCAATAGAGCCCCCGAAAAGAAGACTGACCCGTATGAGGACAGTTCCCCACAAGTCCAGTGTCGAGCGGTGTATGTCAAAGTCTTCTAATTCATCTGAAAATATATCAAGACTTGATCCATGAACATACAATATTGTAGTGACCATAATATCCACTAGAGTGAACAGCAAGCTGCCACTGAGAATCACAGCAACCCTCATTTTCCTACACCTGTTGAAGAGGTTTATAGATACTACTAGGCAGCACCACACAGACCTATGTAACCTATGTACTCTCCTATGTAAACATGAGCAGCAAAATTCTTTATGGAAATGATTTCTATAGATTAGGTAAATAACAGCGTAAAACCAGATTGACAGGTCTGGACAGGCTGGTTTGATAAAAGGTCGGGTGTGAAACAAACTCTATGTCGATGTACTGCGCCTGTAAAGTTGATTCGCTGGCCTGCGCAGCTTCACACCCGGCATTACATTAGCACAGCCTCATTCATAATGGCAATAGGCAATAGAATTTGTAAGTCCCTTTTCCGTCTAAAAAAAACAGCTCATTATTTCCTTCGTAAATCAACCTTCCCGGTACGATTAAACAATTCATATTAGTCCCACAATATCCAGTTCACATCCATCGTCTCTCCTTACAGTGAGTGCAGCTCAATGGCAGGAAGAGTCAAAAATAATACTGTACTGAAGCCCCGCCTCCGTGACAACTGACCAACCAGAGAGTGCTCTGGTCACGTTGGTAAAACACACAGGTATTTGACGTTACACGTTTTGATGGAAGCACGTGAGGGCAAATTTTAAAATGGATATCATAATTGTATCCGCATTTAATTGTTTACTGTATTTTATTGCGCAACCGATATATTGTATCTCCAAAAGTCGTGTATAAACTGAGCATTTCACTAATTCACAGTAGACATTTTAAAAGTAAAGTATGTAATAAATGCTAGTAGTACAGTGAATAACTACTATTAACTGTCTACAAAATAAAAGTTACAATATATATTATAAAATACACTAAACATACTCTTGGGGGTCATATTGAATATGCACATGATGTAGCCTATTGAACGTCAAATCTTAAAAAGTATTTTGAAATACTGTACTCTCAGATATATCAAATAAATGAAACAAGATTACACTATTATGACTGTTATTTAAAGCACTTTAGTACGCATTTAAAAAGTGCTCTTTGTAGTAAATTGATGATAAAAGTTTTACTTTATAGTACACTTTAAATCATTGTTTATATGAGGAAGTACTCTTATGTTGATGTGTTATATTAGTGCTTATATTAATTTTAACTGTAGTGTTATTTAAAGTTAATATTTGAAATACTGAATTACAAATCTATAATTAAAAATATAATACAAGTTTAATACAAGTTAATACAAAAAAATTACATTATATTTTAGTATAGCAGTTAGTATAGTACTGTACATTCGGCAGTAGGCTTTCACAACTATATTTCAGATAACAAGTAATTATGAAATTATAAACAAAGTACTTAAGTCCTACGTAAAAAGCACTATTGAGTTCAACTTATTGCATTCAATATAACTATAATGTCTGTTAATGTAACTGTTATTAATTTTTAAGTGTCCAAAAACTACACATTCAATTAGCATTTTTCTTAACACTCCTTTTTTTTCAAATATACTAAAGTGTACTTCTTTTTCACAAAGGTTATTTTATTTTTATTTTTCAAATAAAAAGTATGAATAACCTCTCATACCTCTGTTGGTATCATACCTTTCATTTTATGGGAAAAGGTGCATTCCCAGAATGTATTAACAAAGTATAGCACTGCACTTTAGTCACCTCAAGGATTTCTGTTAGATCACCACTGCTGTCATCAACAGTAAAAACACATTTTATTGGCTCAAATATGTTGGTGTTTTAACATAATATAATTTAGTTAGGAGCTAAAATATCACCAAAATGTCTCCCATAATTCGTACAGTATAACATTGTCAGTGCATTTTCTTGAAAGTTCTAGCAACCACAGCTGTCAGTTTTTAGCATAAATTTAACAAAAATGTTTAAAAATGGATGTGTGAATACACAATTTTAAACGGGAACAGAGCGTTACAACATTAAACGGCTTCATTTTAAAGACATGTCGCCATTTTGCAAGCTGTCCCAACAAGCTGAGGTCAGCTCTATTATGAAATCAGCTGCAATCCATGGCTGCATTCTTGCATCTTTGTTTCAACTGTTATTTCAAAGGCAAACAGAATGTTGCACCAGATGTATCATATTGGCCGCAAAGCTGACTGAATAACTGATTAATAAATCCATTAATAAATCCATTACAAATGAAAACAGTCAATTGTTGGATAACATTTTAAAATGATGAAGCACATGTAAAGAAAGTTAGGCAAACAACAACTAACTTTTTTCTGAGGTAATGAGCACTGAATATTATAACCTTCATAGTCAATGTTTAAACAACATTCTTACAGATAATACTGAAATATCTGTACTTCAGATGACTCATCCAAAGGAAATAAAGAAAAAAGAGCCACCTAAGCAAAACAAACATAGGTGTGTAGTTCAGTAATAGACTAACATAATGACCTCACTTTGTAAAAAAATACTATTCTGTAAAATAATAAGCACAATCTAAGACCATCATCAGTGTCAATGAACGCCTTGAGCTGAAACACACTATTTGAATCTTTACATCTATGCAATATGTGCTGAAACACAAAGCAAGCATAAGTTCATCTACTTAACATGTTCTCTATGGACCACCTTACTGGTCTTTGAGCTTTAGTCTATGCAAATACACTTTGCAGATAGTATGGAAGCTTGCTTCCGCCACAGAATGAAAAATAAAAAAAAGGTAATTGCGACTTCTTATCTCGCAATTCTGGCTTTTTTTCTCACAATTGCGAGTTTACATCTCGCAATTCTGACTTTATTTTGAATTGCGTGATATAAAGTCAGAATTGCGAGATATAAAGTCAGAATTGCGTGTTATAAAGTCAGAAATGCATGATGTAAAGTCGAAATTGTGGGTTATAAAGTCAGAATTGTGAGATTTAAACTATTCTGAGGGGTAAAAAAGTTAGTCTTTTTTCCCATTAGAATTGGCCTGATAACTCCCAATTGCGAGTTTATATCTTACAATTCTGAATAAAGATGTCAGAATTTCGAGATATAAACTTGCAATTATGTGTTATAAAGTCAGAATTGTGAGATGTAAACTCGCAATTACGAGATATAAAGTCGCAATTCTGAAAAATAAAGTCGCAATTCTGCCTTTTTTTCTCACACGACTTTATTTCTCAGAATTCTCGCAATTGCAACTTTATTTCTCACAATTCTGACTTCATATCTCGCAATTGTGAGATAAGTTTTTTTATTATTCAGTGGCGGGAACAAGCTTCCATAGGATAGTGATCAGTCCCATCAAAAAAGATTTTCAGTGCACATCAGTGACTGTTAGAGGATATTCTTGGCTTCAGATACATTCTGTATTGTGGTTAGGACAGTCTCCACAGGAAAAGACAAGAAGAGACTTTCCTTAAGCTTTTTTGCTGAGGGGGATTCCTCTGTGCTGAACAATGGGTTGGTCACAGTGAGAGTTATGGAGGGCATGTTTCTAGCCTTGCGTTTAGCATTTTTCTTTTCTTGTCTGTAGGCGACATTCATATTTGTAACTACCTGTATAGACAAAATAACATTATCAGGAAACTAATTTCAAAGCTTTAGTGTTTTTAAACATCCTTGTTGAATAAACGGTAGTAGTTACACATGCATCTATTATTAATAATGGGACTGGAAAAGATTTTAGCTACACAAACAAATACTCAGACTTTACCAGCTGTTTGATGTTATTCTGTTGCTCCTGCATGGAGGAAAGAAAAGAGTGTGTGTCCTCTTCATTAAGGGTATCCTCCTCCTGGTCCTGATAGCAACTAAGAGCATCAAACTTTGTCTTTAAAATGAACAGAAATAGAAATGTCTGTAACTTCTTGCTTACCGTAATAAAACATGAATCCATGTCAGTGTTTTACCATATCTTAAAAGTCAATTCTCTTACCTCACTAGATATGCTGGCTTTTCTGTTGAACATTAAAAAGTGTGGGGTAAATTTTGTCGTGGGGTTGACTGATGTCCTGAAGATGGCCAAAACTGGCTCAAGAAAATCATCCCATTCTACCTGTTTCTCCACCACCATCTGTTTTATGGCATCTCTCAGCAGATTACTGCTGCGATCATACAGTGCGTTCCTCTGCGGCTGGTCTACTGGCACCACTCTTAATGCTATGCTCCATCGCTCAAACAGGTGCTTTGTAACCTAAAATAATTATTAATAATGCTGTGAAAATAGAGTTAATCCCTTGTTTTGCATAAACATTTGGTAGTTCAACAAAAGTTTTTACCTCCTCACAGAAGTCAGCACTTTGAGAGCAAAATATTGTCTTTGCAGGGCCAAATCTGGAGAAAAACAACAACAATTTAGCATATCAGCATTTTTATTCTTTATTAATGGTGCAATGTAACCTCACCTGCAAATAGATGATGAAATGCATCGTGCAATACAGAGACCATCTTTCTTTTGTACAGGAAAGGCCTCCACCCATTTACTGTAGTAATCTGTAATAATAACAATGTGTGTATTCCCTCCATGTACAGTTCCTGGGAATGGACCTGTTTTCAAAAACAGCAAGTGAAGACATTTGGTTATGCTCTAGAAATATGTTCTGCTAACAAGTTAGACATCTTAAAAGTCTCTTACAAACTTTTACCGATTATTTCAATGGCCAAAATGTCCCAAGGACCATCCACCTTTATGGGTCGTACCGTTCTGGCTAGGTTTTTACTCCGCTCTGTGTGTTGACAAGTTTCACACACTTTAATCTGAAACAGATTATTCAGTGTCGTAGATAAACGTAAACACGTGTAGATGAACAATATGACAGTGACAAACGTATCCATTCCTAAAGGTATCAGGAGAGTGACATCCACATCATACCCAATCCACAACATCCTTGACAATGCCAAGCCAGTAGTATTTACTCTGAATCCTGTGAACAGTCTTCTTCTGTCCCAGGTGATGCCCAATGTCATTGAAATGACACTCCAGGAATATCTGTCTCTTCCGCTCCGTCTCAATCACTACTTCTCGCTTTTCTTCTTTCTTCGGTCCCACATAATATAACCGGCCATCTATAGAATTTATGATAGAGGAAGGTTAGAGGTAATAAAACTAAATCAATCACTAATCACTCAGTAAGACCAGCTAAACTGTTAAAAAAAAGCGTGGAACGTTGCTTATGTTGCTTTTAAAGGCTGTTTTATATACTAGAATAGACTGGATAAAATGATCAACTCAAACATCAGGAGGATTTGTATTCAACAAATACTCAATATGATAGTTTAGTACAAGTAAAGAGATTCAGTAACCTTGATTATTAGCTTATATATTTAAACCAAGACCCATAAAATTAAAAGAATGTAGTGTAAAGTTTTAAAAAGAGGTTAAAAATTATATGATTATGTCTGGTGATAATTATATGGCAATATGGACAATTCCTAGACAGGAGAATTTTAAATTAGTATAATGTAAATTTTTTATACTATTTTATATACTAAATTAACATATAACAGGGTAACATAGGTATAACGTTATACATACATACATACATACATACAGTACATACAGGTCTGTCAAAGTTAAACTTTACAGCATTGTTTCCAGGTAATAACGTTACTGTAAACACTAAAAGACTAACAACAGATTACTGACATTGCGAATCAAATGTAACATTTGCAAGCATTGCTCTCACCGTCAATCATGAATTTCTGAGCATATCTTTTGAGATTTTTCTTGCGAATAGGGTTCATGGTTTGAGGATAACAGCCCTCGGCAACAAAAGTGTAAATGTCCCCCAGTCTGTTTGAGCTGGACTCCACCACCTCCTCTTCGGCAACTGGCAACGAGTCTACACTCAACATTCTGCAGCGAATACACGGTGCCAGGCTTTAAATACATAACAGATAGTACAGCTAAATAATTGTCAAATTTTAAATTCAAAACAACAGAAGATATTTGTCTTGTACTTGCGCGTCACACACATAACACTACACAACAATACTCAGACGGAAGGAATTGAGAGACGTACCAGGAAGTAAACTTAACATTATCTTTTATGTATGTAAAAGATACATATGGTATGTAACTCTTGGTATGTAACTTCGCTATTTTCAGATACGAACTCATACAAAAATTGCCTTTATTATTTATACTCATATACTTAAAAAATAAATTGAAGTGTTGTCAAAGGTTTTGCGAAACTGTTTGTTTCTTTACGGACATATTTGTGGTTGTTCCAAAACAATCTTTGAGTAGGCGGAGCTCTCAACAGATTGACAATTCAACTTCACACTGGTCTAATAAGTCTGGTTATCTGGTCGAAATGTGTTCTTGTTGAATGTCTAACATTCATATTTCAAAAGTCATAAATATTACGTCAGAATAAATGTATAGCAGTATGCAGTTTGACACGGAGTAGTCAAATCTCAATAACGTACACCATGAAGAGATTTTACACATGCAGTTGCTTTTTCAGAGATAATATTTTTCTTGAGGAATACAAACTTCATGTTCGTTTCGTCTCAGAAAGCCAGTTCAGGAATGATTATCAAAATGTAAGTCAAGTGACAACACTGGCTAATGCCTTAATGTTAAATACTTTGCCATGTCTCTGAACACGATTGACATTTGCTTAAGACCCTCAGATCCTTGGGCTGTGTGTCTGAGTCTCAGTTCAGAGACGTGATTTGAAAGGTTAGTGAGCTCTCGATAGCAGAAATCACTTGCAGTAACGATGGATATCAAGGCTGTCAGAGTGTGTTTATTTACTCCGTCGTGTTTTTAGATTCATGCAGAAATTGAGAGACGCCAGAATCATAAATTGAAATCAGCAGAGAGAGCAGCAACCATCAAGGAGATTTATACACCTCTACATCAACATGTTTATCATCTACATGTAAGTTTCACAGAATCAGCAGTACGGGTAGTCTATGATTAAACATCTTTCATTGATATACTGTAATGCCATTTATCCCCTGCAAGGAATCATTCCTGGCCCCAGAGCTTTTACAGATGGTCAAATACTGTGCTTCAAGTGATGCAACCGTGGAAGGACTATTGAAACTCATCCAGACTGAAGCAGGTGAGCTTCTTTACTCATGCTCCAGTTTAAATCGTTTGACCATCAAATCTGATTACTGTATATTTTGCAGCACCAAGAGTCTTCAGATTCCCAGTGTTCACAAAGGAATTCTGCAATGACCTTATTGAAGAGCTGGAGCATTTTGAACAGTCTGATGCCCCAAAGGGCAGGCCGAACACCATGAACAATAACGGGGTACAAGTTTGTATCAATATACACTTAACCAGTTCTCATGTGGTTGAGATTGCCATCAAAATGCTGACTGATATTGTTCTTTGTTTTTTTGCCAGTCGAGTCATAATAGTAATAACAATAATTGAACATCTCTAAACAAATCCAGATTCTTCTTAATGAACTGGGCTTTGATGAGAACTTCATCACCCCACTGAGGGAGGTCTACCTGCGTCCACTCACAACTCTGCTCTACAGCGACTGTGGAGGAAGCTGCCTGGACAGTCACAAGGCTTTCGTGGTCAAGTATGCTATGCGTGAAGATGTGGAACTCTGCTATCATTATGACAACGCTGAAGTCACTCTAAACATATCACTGGGGAAAGACTTCACTGAGGGCAACCTGTTCTTTGGAGACATGAGACAGGTCCTTACAAGATAACTTTTTGAGATTTCCCAGACAGGGTTCTTTGATTTTGAATATCTCGTTAAAATCTGCTTGTAAAGATAACTAGAGCAAAATTATAATTGGAATTTGATATTTTCGTATGTCAATACTCTAAATACTCTAATTATGGGTATAAAAAGATGCTGTCAAAAAATATTTTATTTAAATATTAAATATATTTAATATTTAAAAAATATTTAAATATTTATTTTACTTAATACAAACAAAATATTTAAGTTCTGATTTTTTTTCCAATATTAATTTTTTTATAATACATTAAAATATACATTTTATAATTGGGATTTTAATGATCTGGTATGGCTTAAATGCAGTGAATATAAATTACATTTATTTACCACGTTGTTTTCATAATATTATCCCTAATATATATATATATATATTATTTTAGGAAAGGGTTCCCTCAAACTAGGGGGTCCTTTGCATCAAAAAGTTACTGTAGTCTTTTTGTTTAATGCATACAATCTGTTGAAATGAAATATTGTTATCACATTCCCCATTCAATCACCCTAAAAGCAAGCAAACAATTTCTTCAAGAGATTTTATTTCATGATTATAGAACACATTATTTCACTTTACAAAGACACTAACAGTTTTGGATGAAACATCACAAGCATGCGGCCTAGTAATGTACGATAAAGATGTATTTACAGTGTCCTGACTGTGCTTTTGTCTTACTGTAGGTGCCTCTGAGTGAGACGGAGTGTGTGGAAGTGGAGCATCGCGTGACTGAGGGTCTGCTTCACAGGGGCCAGCACATGCACGGCGCCCTGCCCATCTCTTCAGGCACACGCTGGAACCTGATCATATGGATGCGAGCTTCACGTGAGAGGAACAAACTCTGCCCTATGTGTGGTAAGACACCCACGCTAGTGGAGAGTAGCGGATTCAGCGATGGCTTCACCATGGATCCTGACACTAGTAGAAATGTGTCATGTTCTTTAACATGATGTTGTTCGGTGCTGTTTTTGTCTAATTTATGGTCCTTTGCTCAGTAGTTTTCAATCAGGATAAAATGTGCTTTCGTCCAGTGTGCCTTTTTCAAAATCAGTACCAAAGGCGTAAAATGTTGTTGTGGTAATTTTGACTGTAAATGACCTGATTAAATATTCATTTGATTGTAAATGTAGTGGTTTTAATCCTGCTACTGTATTTTAGTCAGTACTGTGTCTTATTATATACAAGGGATTTTTGATGTACAATAAAATATGATAAACAAACAACACATTCTAATGTATATGGCTCATATGTACAAAAACATTAATTTCAGTAAATATTTTTAGTCTTCATTTTTAAACCTTAACCAGAATTCAAGTTGTCAGGAGACAGAATTATTGCATCTTAAAACAGTTATTTTTTTCCTCCTGAGGTTAAATCTCATCAGCATCAGCGAACATTATCCATCATTTGCAACCTGCCCAGCTTCACAGTCATGCACAGAATATAAAAATACAGACAAAACATCCCGTTTACACCTAACACTGCTCACACAAACATTCTAAAAACGTTCAAGCAAATAAAATGAAAGGCCAAAATCTGCTTTTTTGGTTTTTTTTTTTTTTGGTTGTTTCTTTCCCCAACTTTGATTTTTGAGTGTTATAAGCAGGAAAAGAAAGGGAAGGCAAGGAAAAGCGTGACTTCGGAGAAAGGCAACACTACTAGACCCAGAGGTAGAAGCCGTTACCGGGGAAAACAAAACCATAATTGTAAATCTCTGTAATCATCATATCAAAGCTGATCTAGTTTTCACATTATCTATGGTGTTATATTGGTAACAATTAGTTCAATTTACTCAATTTGCAGAAAGTTTGAATTCCCTTGGGTTTTAAAATAAGAAACAAAAATCTATATTTGATGCATACGTAACATAAATTATACACTCTGGCTCAATGTTTACCCTTTAAAATAATTCAACCACTGACTTCTTATGCCATGTCACAGTTGTGCTCTAAAGGGTTGTCTGATCCACTCTGTATCTTAAGTTAAACATGAACATGTATTAGCAACACAGGAGCTTCAAACTAGCTGAGATGGAGCGTCCGAAGTTCCACACTGTTCACAGTTCCACTACTGGAGATTCGACATTATAGTGTTGTTTCGCTGCTCATGTCCCTGTGATCCCTGTGTCTGCCTCTAGGGTTAATATCTGGGTCTTCATAGTCGGACTCCATCTCAATCTTCACCTGCGGCACGGGGCAAGACATCCCTCTGGCCAGTGGCATCGACGGCGACGATGGACAGGAGATCTTCAGGTGCAGAGTGATGCTGTGGAATGGCAACTTCCAGTTACAAGTGTGAGGAGGAGGAGAGGGTTATGGCAGGGAGGAGGTACAGCTGAGTATCAGGATGGGGAGCTGGGAGTCTGAATTAAGATTATAAATGCAGGTGACACTGCACAAATGTTCCAGGGGAAAGATTTGGGATCAGGGCACACCCAAATCAGAAAGAAGGCTCAGTATAATGTCCTATAGTGTTTCATATTATGCGTTAAGGTGATAACTAAAGTGTTTAAATGCGATAATTACTTGGGCCATTAATAATAAGGTCCTACACTAACATTAATTAATGCATTAGGAATCTTTTTTTACATTAGACATTTCAATTTACATTTTTTTAATATTTAAATATAAATTAGCTAAAGTAACATTATTTTTTTTTTCTTTGATAGGAATGTTAAAAAACTGGTCGGTATGATTTTTAATTTTAAACGAAAGCAGTCTTAATTTTTCTCCATTTATTTGATCACAAATACAGTAATGAAAGTAATATTGGTAAGGTTTTTCTATTTCAATATACTTTCAAATTTATTCCTCTCATGGCAAAGCTGAATTTTCAGCAACCTTGATCCTTTAGAAATCATAGTAGCTGATTTGTTCAAATATTAAAAAGTTCTGCGGCTTAATATTTTTAAAATTAATATAAAGAGCAGCATATATTTTTTTGTAATTTAAAAGTCTTTACTGTCAGTTTTGACCAATTTAACATCGTTGCTGAGAAAAGTGTTAACTTAAAAAAAATGGTAACACTTTACAATAAGGTTCATTAGTTAACATCAGTAACATCAATTAGTTAACATCGCAACATCCCCCTACATTAGTTAACATGTACTAAGAATGAACAATACTTCTTCAGCATTTATTAATCTTAGTTAATATTAATTCCAACATTTACTAATACGTTATTAAAATCAAAGGTTGTATTAGTTAACATTAGTTAATGCACTGTGAACTAACATGAACACACAATGAACAGCTGTATTTATATTAACAAAGATTAACAAACACTGTAACTAATGCATTGCTCATCGTTAGTTCATGTTAGTTAATGCATTTACTAATGTTAACTAATGAACCTTATTGTAAAGTGTTACCAAAAAAAACTTACTGACCTCAAAAATTTGAACAGTAGTACGTAGCTGTTGTTATAAGGAAAAAGACTATTATGAACAAGGGTATATTTTTAAAGTAATATTATCCTAGATTTAAAAAAATATGTAATATCTATTAAAATATATAATGCAATAACTAAAATAATGTTGTTAAAGTGAAGACTTCATCCAAACCATGCCCCCTGAACAGCAATGCAGACATGAAACCCAGCAGATTTTACATTTCTACATACAGAGGAATGCATTTGGATACGTAAATGGGTTTTGGATATAGTGTAAGAAAAACCAGGCTGGGAAACCTTCATAAAACAAAACAAAAAACCGGTACAGGCACTGAGTTCTTCTGTATAAGCACTCTTATTGGGACCACAATCACACAGGAGAAAGAAACAACCAAAATTCCTTGAAAGAAGTAAAATACACTGTTACATAATTCACTTTATATCTACTAAAAATGTAAAGTTTTAGCAAAAAAAAGTAAACAAAGTAGGGTACATTAACATATTCAAATAACTTTTCTCACTGGCATCTTTCCCAGTATTTCAGGCAAATAAACTAAAACTGTTCACACATCTACTGTAATTGTGCAAGTTCAATAATTATTATTTATGTGTGCCGTTTCATTGGGTGTGAAAATGGAAGCAAAGTAAAAACATATGAATAACAATAAATAACCATTTTTTTTAACAGCATACAAAGTAAAATACTGGTGGATGCATGAAAACAATTCTATCTGCATTGCTTCAAAGCGCATGGCAAGGCAAAAATCTATGGGTGAATACTCAAATAATATATAGCAAAATACTGTATACAGGGGATTGCATGACATTTTATTGCTCTTAGCAGTTATACATTTAATATTCTGAGCTGCCTATCTACTAGCATCTACTTCTATGTCAATATTAATACAATATTTAGTATTATTAAATGTAGAGTGGTAGTGAGTAGAAGTGTATTTAAGAGGAAATGCTCTTTTTTTAAAAAAAATCTAATAAGTATGGTAGTAAGTATCAGTGGTAGTAACTGCCTGGTTGGCATCGTGCCGCCCACTCGGAGTTCGAGTCTGGCGCCTGTAGGAGGTCACGGTAGGGAACGTGTAGTTTGAGCACACAGTACCTGCGATCCAAGTCTGAATCACTGGGGGAGCAGTTTGTATAAGGTTGGTACTTGTCCTGTGGGCCAAAGAACGGAGAAAGATAAGTATCTGCATGTGCAGAATGTGTCAACTTTGAACAGTACAAAGGCTTTTCTCCACCAGAAGGTGGCACCAGTGAAACACAATGCAACAGTGGATCTGAAATATAGACCGTTTCTTGGGTGAACACCAAAGATGACTTTAGTCTAGTCTGCACTCTCAGCTTGGGTGTCTGTCTTTGAGTTTACTTACTTCTTCACAGATATCCCCTGCTTTTCCTTTCTTTTTGTCCTTCTTGGTGTTCTTTTTGTCCTCGTCCTTTTTCTTCTTTTCCTTCCCAGGCAGGATATCATCCACCCATGCCAGATCGTGTTGAGAAAAGACCATGTCCAACATCTTCCGTACCACCATGAGACCAAGAATCTAAAAGATCGAGAAACAGATACTGTTTACTTGCATCTTTAATGTTCATTGTCTTTAAAAAACCTAGAGAGATGAGTGTGATTGAACTACAAATTGCAATCATACAAAGTACAATGACCCTTTACTAAATGGATTACATCCAGAAAGCTTGAAACTTGAATTGTTTTATGATATACATGATTGCTTATGGTATTATGTGTGGCATTATAATATGTTACCATACCATGACTGGGAAGATGATGGCGAGGAATGTGGATTTGAGGACCCAGAGAATAGCTAAGCACACGATCTGCACCAGTGTGAACAGGTGGACTCTCCTCAGCGGTACATGACGCAGGTATGGAAAGTCTGGCTGGTGTTTTGCTGGCATCATGATCAGTTTGATCCTATCCCAGAACTATAAAAGACCAAATGTTTTATTAGTTACGCAGTGGACAAAAAGGGAAAATCGGTCATTATTTACTCAACCTCATGTCATTCCCAACCTAAATACTCTTTAATCTAATTAAATTGAATAAGGACCAGACTTGTTGAGTCAAACCATTCTGATTCACTTTACAAAATGTATCGATCTCAATGATTTGTTCACAAATTGGATGGATCTGGTTCTCAAATGACTTCCCCTTGAGGGGAAGATTATTAGTGAATAACAACTTACATTTTGATCTTTTCCTCACATAAAACTATCAAATGGCTTTAGAATACTTTAAATGTAGCGCAAGAGTCATATGGATGACTTCTTCCCTACTTTTTAGTCAATTTTTCCCCCTAACTTATATGAGACAATTAGTAATTCACATTCCAAAGCTTGTCACATAGAAAAGAACGCTTTGTTTAAAGACAATATCAGCTCCCAGGCATTTAGCCTCAAAGCACTGTTAACTTAAATACATTCATATTCATTCAGTATAGTTACAGTCTCCTTACAATTTTGCCATTGTCCTCCTCTTGTTCTCTAGCTGACATTAAACTATACTACTAGAGCACAGAAAAGAAGCACCTGGCCACTGCCAAGCTACACAATAGGGTGGATTCTCCTCACTGCAGTCTGACAGCCTCATCAAAATGCAGCTCAAAATTGCCTCAGTAAACCCAACCAGCATGCAAATATCCATTCCCACAACACCACACTCTTCTTACCCTGCACCATCACAGAGTGGAGAAATCACTCATTTCTAATCACTAAACACGTTTGTAGAGAGCATACAAATGAGTGTTGCACTCAAAGTACAAGTTGTGATGCTTTCCTAAAGTTTGCTATGATATTAAAACTTTGCAAATGTCAAAAAAAAATGTATGTAGAGCTGTTCCAGACGGGGGAGGGAGGGATTGAAAAAGGTTATATCCCTAAAAGCACTTACTTGGATGCCACTGAGAGAAGCAACACCCATGTAGAGGAACACTCCATACAAGACTGGCATAGGAATGAACTATAAACAGAAAAAGTACACTTCAGTTGCCAAAGCAACAGCAGTTACACTTAAAGTCAGCATGAAGACAAAACGGACCCTATTTAATCATATAACAGTTAACTAACAATGAGCAAATCATTCGAAACAGTATTTATTAATCTTTGTTGGCTTGTGCTCATGCCTAACAGTGTATTTTGAATCAGATATTTTGGTTTAATGTTTATTTTCATTTTATTTGTTGTTTACAATGCCAAATGGACAATAAATGGATTTGTCTTATCCGAAATACAATCTGAAGATATGGACAATATTGATTTTATTCAACACAAAGGCACGCGTCAGAAACTACTAATGAAACCATTTGCGTCACTACATTGTTCTTCCTCTGAAACAGATATCCTTTCTGTTGATGTCACTTGCCTGGTGATACGGGCTATTGGATTATGTTAACCAGAAGCCAAATAGCTATTTAATTATTGTTTTAGAGAGCTCACTCAGTCTGGCTCCATTCTGGTACAGTATGTAAAGGCCACTTTACACAATCCTATCAATTTTTTGATGGATAAAACCTATCCTTTTTCAGATTCACCAGATAATGGAAGTAAAACTTCCTGCAGGGGCATTGCTAGCTTACCCTTTTTAATGGTTGGTTTTATTAAAGGGATTGGTTTTATTAAAGTTAAACAACTCCCCCAGAGTTAAACAGTTGAGTTTTACCGTTTTCGAATCCATTCAGCCGATTTTCTGATATTTAGAAGAATATCGGTAACCAGATGGTTTCTGGTCTCATTGACTTCCATAGTATATTTTTTTCCTACTATGGAAGTCAATGAGACCAGAAACTGTCTGGTTACTGATATTCTTCTAAATATCAGAATATCGGCAGAATGGATTCGAAAACGCTAAAACCCAACTGTTTAACTCTAAGGGAGTTGTAAAATGAGCCTATTTCTAAAAAAAGTGGAGTATCCCTTTAAGGTTTTCTAAGAATGCTTGACCTTTAAAAACATTTCAACTGCATTTAAAATCACATGAATAATAACAATAAAAAATTTGTTGAATGCCAAGGCCATAAGTGTAATTTCATCCGACCAATTGAAGATGACTTTCAGGACGATATTGTAGTTCACTTTAACTGTTTTAGAAATTCAGAATATTTTAAGTAAATAAATACAATGTAGATGTACAAAAATTTGGGGTCAGTAAGAATTATAATGATTTAGCAAGAATGGATTAAATTAATCACAAGTGACAGTAAAGACAAAAATAGTACACAAAAAAGATAGTACAGCTAAAGCAGAGAAGATCATACAGACATCTTCAGTGAACATTTTTTTTTATGATAATAATCACTAATCTACCCTAAATGATAGGTCAAGTCAGTGTTAATTATCTCTGTCATTTCAACAAGCTCACTTGCAGGATTGGCGCTAAGAAGATAGACACCCCTGTCAACACAAACACCAGGATTCCTGTCAGTCTTTGTTCTCTGTAATTAGAAGAAAAGCAGAAAAAAAGTGGAGAACTGTGATATATACACTGAACAGCCACAATTTAATATATGTATTTGTGTCATTTTTGTTGTAACTATTCCATGCAGACTAAAAATGTAGCTACTTATGTTACTTCGGTAGCCACTTAAGCAAACACATTTAGTGTTTAGTAGGCATTTTATACTTAATGTAAATTCTTAAAACATAACAATTGTCAATTTACACCAGACATGTAAACCTTACATAAAAGTATTTTAGTGTTCCCATTCATAGCCATCTACATTTTGAGGTTTGACTTCTGTTCCATGTACATTAATTACCATTTGGATATAAATGTGACCCTGGACCACAAAAACAGTCACATGGGTCAAGTTTATGAAATTGAGATTTATACATAATCTGAAAGCTGAATAAATAAGCTTTCCATTGATGTATGGTTTGTTAGGATACAGAGATACAACTATTTGAAAATCTGTAATCTGAGGATGCAAAAAAAAAAAAAACGCCTTTAAATGTGTCCATTTATGTTTGTGATTGTACTGCATTCACAAAAATAAATGTTTTATATTATGGTAGGAAATTTACAAAATATATTCATGGAGCATGATCTTTACTTAATTTCCATATGATGTTTGGCAGAAAAGAAAAATAGATCATTTTGACCCATACAATGTGTTGTTTGCTATTGCCACAAATATACCCATGCTACTTGTGACTGCTCTTGTGATCCAGGGTCACAAATGTGGTCCATCTGCTCATGTAAATGAGATTTTATGACAAGGAAGTTTTGATAGCCCACTCTCAATAACCATTTTATAATTTATGTCTTTTTTATTATAATTTATAATTTATGGCCTGCTGTGGTAGTCATGTCTTTCTCACCTCACACCCAGGAACTGTGGCTGTTCCCCGGGAGCACTAGACTCACTCTCCATCTTCAGCGAGTCAATGTGAGCGATGGAAATGACAGTGGCTGCCACGTACCACGGCAGGCCCATAAAAGAGCAGGCTGCCATCAGAATGCCCACCCACAGTAGATCCAGGTGATACCCACAACCTTTCTGTAACAAACGGATAGGAAATGTAAGGAAGTCAATGGAAATGAAAAGAACAGGAGTGATTAGGGACCTTCTCACTGCATGGATACCTTTAACTTATTTTCCTTGCGGTTTACAATGACAGCACTGATCTGCTGATCCATGAAGATGAGGATAGTTACGAGGAGAGCAGGGACGAAGCTTGCCAGGTAAACCCACCACGGGTTCTTTCCGAATGGCATCACAAACCAACCCCGGTCGGGGCGTGTGGGCTACATGATTTGGAAATAAAATAACCAATACATCTTTGAGAAAAACTAAAGAGGAAGCTTTAGTCACACAAAAAAAAATCAAGATCAGTTTCTTTCTTCAGGACATGCGAGTAACTCTCACCTTGAACTCTGTGGGCACAATGAGTTTGGGTGTTTTCAAACCGATAAGCATGTCCAGCCCCACAAATGTCATGATGGACATGAAGATGGAGAAGTCACTAATTAACTTCCTCAGCTTGATAGAAACAAAACATATTAATAGAATAAATAAAACTCATAGCTGCAGCTGCTGAAATATAGCACAATACTGTTGAAAAGATATGTATAACATAATGGTCTGCTATTAATTGCACAGTTTTGAATGCAGAAATGAATGTCAACATAAGATCATGGAAGAGTTATTTATTTATTTATTTAACACACTCAGAGACTGATGCATGCTTCCATTCCAAACACATCCAAACGCGTCCAAAATCAAATACTTCTCTACCACATAGTATGCAAAAAAGTCTCCAGACGACCTACTACTTTGCCGAGATTCTGAATCTGAAGCACGCATTTGATGGACACTATAATAATAATTATCATAACTTCCATAGCACCTTATAAGGAGCTTCTTTAAAGTGTTTTAAAGGGTAGATAATAAAAATACAAAAGGAAATACAATTACATTACTATCCCAATAAGGTCACTGGAGAGGATTTTTAAATGGCAGTAAAGTGACGCAATTGATGCTGGTAGGTCATTCATACTCTATAGAACATACTTTTTTAACTGTCACAAAGTAAGTTCACATATAGATGTTGCACCTATACTTAGATAATATGCGATTTCAGACATAGCAATAGAATAAATTAATGTCACTGTACTGTATAAGACACCATATCCATACAGTACAATAAAGAATGTATTAAGGACTGCAGCAGTCATTTATACCGTGTCGGTTATGTGGTTATATCGTGTGATCAAGCTTTGTTTCATAATTCTGGAATTTTGGAAGTGTAAATATAATACACTGATTATGTTTTTGCTGTAATAATTACTACAAACTTATTAATTTTCCAAACTATTCTTTTGTCTATATAAGAGATACCACCAAATCAGTCAAGCACCCTGTAACAGAACGCATAAAAGATGCTGTAGTCACACATTACTCTTGTACTAATGGTGTTGATAATAAAATGTATGGAATAATTCTCTGTTCTACTCTTTAAAACTATTTTTTAAGTGACATTAATATAAGTTCCCCTTTGTCAGCTCACTATGACGTTCCCCTAGAAGTGATTCTGACGAATGGAGATCTTGCTTGAGAGCCCATCTACTTCGAGTGTAACTAAACAAGGAAAACTTTTTCAGAGGCTCCTGGGGCATATGGATCTGCAGCTGCATTAACGCCACTCGGATTGTTGCATATGAGACCGCTTCAACACTGGATTCAAGGCCAAGTCCTGAAATGAGCATGGCAGAGCGCCACGTACCGGGTGCACGTCACCCCACACTGCCTTCAAACCTTCAACCCGTGGTGAGACCCTTCATTTCTACGGGCAGGTGTTCCCCGCCTAGAACAAGTGTCCAGACATGCTGTGGTCTTCACTGCCTCTGCTTAGGGAGTCACGTACAACGGGCATGCAGTTTCAGCATGCAGATACGTATGTCCCCTCACCACAGTTGCTGAGCTTCCGCTGTACGGCTGAGTAACAAGTTCGGCTCCTCAGCGGAAAAACAAGGATGCAACGTATCTGACACTCATTATATGCTCTTGCCGCGATGCACAGCAGCTGGTGCATTATCGCATGCCAATGTGCATTGACTCATTTAGTTACACTCCCATTAACTAAATTAGAGTTACACTCCCATTACATTCCCATTCGTCAGAATCACTTCTGACATACGTCTCCGTTTCCCTCCTCGGGGAATGAGGGTTACCATACGTAACCAAGACAAAGACGTTTTTGTGTGACATATGCGTGATTACACCCACATCACATTGTTCACATTTCATGATTTTGCAGGTATAAAGCTCTTTTGATTGATCTAACACTATGAAAGAGCCTACTGGTCGTACTAAATCCCATCAGTAATTAGGAAAATGCAGAAGAAAAGTTAGAGACAGACAACTTTTCTTAAACAGCCTCAAGGTTTTGACAAAAGAGGAAATGACATGTCTAAGATAGCTTCTAAGGACAAAGTGAAAATCTGTTTTCGCAGGAGTTTGATAAGAAAAAGGGCAAGAAATATTCACTGGTATTACCTTTGTGGGAAAGTAGCGACTGAATTTGAACTTCTTCAGAGTGACAGTCATAGAGTAGGTCCCGAAGAACAAAATGAAGGACATGAGAGCAAGATCTGGAACATACTTGCAGGTTTTTCCTACCAGTGAGCCCCCATATTTCACACATTCCTTCTTACTCAACTGAGTCCAGTCCAGAGCTGTTATGTTTAACTGAGAAGATGGGAGAAACACAGAAAAAAAAGGTACAAATCAAGGATAGGAGGGAGGAATGTAGACAAAGCAAGGGATGGAAGGGTTGTGTGGTGGATAAATGGCAAAAAAAAAGAGAAAAAGAGAGAATAAAACAGGACAGGAAAAACAGAGTAATACAGCAGACAAGATCAGTAACAAAGGATGCATTTTAATTAAACTAATTGGATTGACTTATCATACATAAACACAAAATATCATTGTGGGCTATAAAATCAGTGATAGTTAGTGCAAATACAATGGATTCAAAGGCTATAATCTAATCTGAGGTCATGCTAACACAAATGTTAACACAGATGTGAGTGAGGTGAAGACAATAGGCACTTACACCAAAGAGAGCAGAGGAATTATCTGGCACTGGGACTACAACATCGAAGATCATTGGTGCCACTGAACAAACAGAGAAAGGGAGAATCAGAGAGGAAAATGAGCAGAACGAATGGAAATCTGAAAAACACTTTGTTAGAAGGATTTATCCAGGATCAAAGCCAGCTTTGGCAAATGTAAATGACTGCAGGTGTAGCCCCACTAAAATTTTCATTTGGTCTTTGAAACAATCCAGCACACCTGAACTACTTTCAAAAGACCTCACTGCTAGTTATCATTCACTACTGCAGGGCATTAGACTAAGTACAAACTGTCTAGGTGAAACTCATGCATATTGAAAAGTACTCACATCAATCAGCAGTCACGTTTGAAGCAAAAACAAACATAACACAAGTAAGTTACAATAATCACATGCATTCAGCCAGTTCTCTTTAAACACCCAATGGAACTTTGTTAAATCAAGAAATTAATATTTGACATATGAATGTATGCATATTGACAGTGCAGTGACTCCAAAGTGAAATGTATTCAGTAACACTTTACAATAAGGTTTGATTTGTTACCATAAGCTAATGTTTAAAGTATAATGAAACAACATTGAATCATACCTCTACAGCATTTTAATAATGTTCACAGTACATACACGATGCCGTTCAAAATTTTTGGGTCGGTAAGATTTTTAAAAATGTTTTTGAAAGAGATCTCTTTATGCTCATTGCTCACCAATCATTATTTGATCTTGATCAAAAATACAGTAAACAGTAATATTGTGAAATATTAAAACAAATTTAAATAATGGTTTTCTATTCTATATATTAATAAAAAAGGAAATTTCTTGTTATTCATGTGATGGCAAAGCTGAATTTCCAGACTGAGTTATATTTTGATTAAAAAAAATATGAGGACAATCAAAAAAATTATAATAATAAATAAAAATTTAAAAACACATGGATGAAACATTTACAATATGATCAATAACGCATTTCGAAATAGATCTTAATCTGCATTTACATGAATTTTCATTTTATGTCGATTTTTAACACAGTTAAGCATTCTTAAAAGATACCAGTTATCACATTAACTTTAGCAGCTTTAAGTTCAAAAATGTAAAAAAAGAAAATAAAAAAAAATTAAAAACATTTTTTAGTTTTTTGATACAGTTAAAATGAATAAAACCTAACAAAATTACAAAGACAATTTGAACTTAAGTATTTTGAACAAATATAAGTTTACAATGAACAATAGTATATTTTTAAGTTAGTTCATGATTCCTAATGCCAACTAATGTTAACTAATTGCCCCTTATTGTAAATTGTTACCATTTGTTTTTCATCTTTAATTCCTGATACACTAAATTAAGGTAAATCTGCTCTACATCCAATGTATTCCACAATTAGTTCTCGATTTCAGAACTGATGTGCTCTGCACAAAGAATGGACTTACTCGGATCTGGCGCCACACACTCGCACTTGTAGGCCGTAACATAGTCCGGTTTGAAGTCAGTGTTGATGGGATAGTATTTAAAGGATCCCACCATCTTCTTGATGGCATCAGAGATGAATATGAAGGAGATGAGGCTAGAGAAGCCTTCCTCCGTGAAGCGCGTCATGTACTTTATGATGTAACTGGCATCCGTGACGACCAGGAACAAACACTGCACGCAGGAGTGCATTCCGATCCACAGCCTAAGCTCCATGTAATCAATTCCATTATTTCTGAGGAAAAGTTTAAAGAAAAAACAAAGAGAGGTAAATACTAAAGCAGTGAACACAAGAAAGCAATACATTATTTGCATCAGTGAAGACTAAGAGAAGATTTATGAGGGTCTTTCACTTCATGAAAGTGAGCAATCAAGGCTGTACTTTTTTTGTCCTCAATAATAGACTGTGAAATTATGATGGATTGGTGCGAATGACTCTCTCACTTGCTGAATTCATAAAGCAGTTTCTCAAAGATGAGGATGGGGCCTGTTGAGCTGAGAATGATGAGAGGTTGACCGCTAAACATGCAGAATACCGTTCCAGCTAGAGCGGTGCCCAAAAAACTCTCCATCACACCCTGACAGAGAGTTAAACAGGGAGAGAGAGACAAGGAAACAAGGCAAAAAAGAGAGTGACATAAAAGAAAAGGGCTATAGATGTAGCAAGGTCACAAGCATGCTTGTCAAATGCTCCATAAAAGATGATGATATGCAACTTTAAGCAAACTGTCGTGTTTAGTGTCAAGTAGAAAACCTGCGACGTGTACCTGGTAATTATCTGTGGCATCCCCTAGAAGCCCCCCAAAGGTGATTGCATTGGTTATGCAGCCAAGGTAGATGAAGAGCACCGCAGAGATGGACTGAATATGGATGCCTTCATAAAAGTCGCGCGGGTACCAGGGGAGCTTCCTCTTGATGTCAAGGAAAAGGCCACCACAGAACCTGCCCCATAAACATAGATGTTTAATCCATTATTCATCAGTGACTTGTCATCTTTAGCTTGTATTAGACAGACAGAGGCAAAATCTTGAATATTAGCACCGAATACTGACACCAATTTTCTATCTCAAAGTCCTCAAAACCCCCCCTAGCCCAAGTGCTAAAAATAACATTTTTTTTTTCTTTTTCAACATAGGGTTACAAACTGTCTTAAACCTTGGAGCTCTGAAGTATCTTTCAATTATTTGTAGAGACAGATAAAAACTCGAGCTATACCCAAAAGCTATACCCAAGAGTCTTTCAGCCAGAGTGTTTTAGAGACTATGCAAAGTTGAAGACAAGAACTTTGTGTCTCTATGATCAACAGGCAAACGTAAATGTGCCGTACACTCAGTTAGCAGGGCTGTGCGCAATTCAGAACTAAATTGTGGTTGTCATTTAAATTTCAATTAAATTCCTGAATTTAAGCTGAATTGAATTTGAGGTGGCAAATACCAGTCAGACTTTAAATCTATGTATGGATGGATGGTGCCTAATTATGTCAGTCAACGTATTTATACACTCACCTCCCCGTGAATGCCAATTCTTCGCCAAGTTCATGTGGAACAGGCATTTCCTCATCCTCACCAGCCGGCCCTCCGCCTCCTGCAGTCCCGTTCATCTGACCCAGCTCATTGAGGGAAAACACAGACTTCCTTTTCAGAGAAACAAAGAGGATGAAGCAAAAGATGTGAAGCATATGGGCCAAACAAAGACACAGAAGAACAATGAGCTTTACCTTTTGTCTGCTGAGGGAATTTTTTTGGGGGGTTCTATGCGAATTTTAGGGTCCCATTCTCCAGGTGGAAGTACAATAACCTCGTCCAGGAACTCATCAATTCCAGCAATCAGATCCTCCCGGTCCCTGGCTTTATATGCTACATCACTGAAGAGCTGTGGATAAAACGGAGGAAATACATCACTTTAAAGAGCAATGTATGATACAAGTATATCTGGAAAAATTGAACAATGAAAATAAGAACGTACTGTATAACTGCATAATAAATCAATCAAACTTACATCATCGACCATGAGAGTGGCAATGGCCCGTCCAATTTCATTGTAAGATTTGGCTTTACCAGGAGGCCCAAGTAGCACAAACAAGAATCTGTCCATTAAAAAAAATATATGGTCAAAAATTTAGTTAATTAAACTTTTTCCATGATCTTTTTACAGACATAATGTGAGTTTTTAATGTGCAAAACTGTTACCTGGTGGGCACTGGGACTTCCGTCAGACCCCCAAGAGTGGTGGCCTGAGACAGGCGAACGAAGGCAACAAAGGGTTTATCTAAGAAATCCACTTCTCCCACCAGAACATTGGATGCCTCTGCATCTCTTGGGATTTTCTTCATGAACTTGTTCTTCAGCTGAAATCAAAGTGAGTAAAGAAAAAAATAACATAAAAAGGATTTTGTACGTACAAAAGGACCCATGTGCTGTCCTTTAACCCTTCTGTTCCATCCCACGAACCTTGTTGTCATTTAAATCAGGGGCGCTCAACTCTGGCCCTTGAGGTCCACTTTCCTGCAAAGTTTTGCTCCAACCATCACAGGACCCTCAAATTGTCACTAACTCTTCTACTCCATCACAGAACCCTCATATTGTCACTAACCCTTCTATTCCATCATAGAACCCTCATGTTGTCACTAACCCTTCTATTCCATCACAGGACCCTCATGTTGTCATTAACCCTTCTATTCCATCACAGGACCCTCATGTTGGCATTAACCCTTCTATTCCATTACAGGACCCTCATGTTGGCATTAACCCTTCTATTCCATCACAAGACCCTCATGTTGTCATTAACCCTTCTATTCCATCACAGGACCCTCATGTTGTCATTAACTCTTCTATTCCATCACAGGACCCTCATGTTGTCATTAACTCTTCTATTCCATCACAGGACCCTCATGTTGTCATTAACTCTTCTATTCCATCACAGGACCCTCATGTTGTCACTAACCCTTCTATTCCATCATAGAACCCTCATGTTGTCATTAACTCTTCTATTCCATCACAGGACCCTCATGTTGTCATTAACTCTTCTATTCCATTACAGAACCCTCTTGTTGTCACTAACCCTTCTATTCCATCACAGAACCCTCATGTTGTCACTAACCCTTCTATTCTATCACAGAACCCCCATGTTGTCATTAACCCTTAGGAAGCTGAAGCTTGGATGTCATTGGACCTTCCAACAGGACAAAGATCCCAAGCATTCCACAAATTCCCCCAAAGCTTAGGTACAAAGAAGTCTTAGAAGATTCTACAGTGGTCCTCAAAATCACCTGACTCAAACCCCACCGAAAATCTCTGGTAGGATTTGAAGACAGTTGCAGCACAAAAACCCAAAAATATTACTGAACTGGAGGCCATTGCTCATGAGAAATGGGCTAAGATTTCTCAGAAACACTGCCAGAAGCTGGTGTCTGGTTATACATCTCGTTTTCAGCAGGTCATACCAGCAAAAGGGTGTTCTACAAAAGATTCTTGCCATGAAGAGTTTAAATAATTTTGAGACTGCAGAAGTCATTAAAAGTTGCATTTTCAGTTGACTTTGGGGAAACCAGCTATTTCAATTACTTTTGTTTGATTTATTCATTGCAAACATCAGAAAGTATGCAAATTTTGCCAATAAGCATGATTTGCAATGGGGGTTGAATAATTTCAAACTGCATATGGTCTTAGGGTCAAAATCATGTTATCATTGTTTTAGTCCAGCTAATGGGAGCTTTTTGTTCAGACAAGACTAGCAAGCAAAGATATGAGTTACAATTAAAAGACAAAAATAATTAACACTTTCCTGTTACAATAGGCTATATCTTCATAAACAAAGCAGGACAGTAATAAATGAGTGTTGTAACTTGTGGCTATAGCCTTGTATATTGTGTGCACATGAAAAAAAAAAGATGGAAACAGTGACACTATTTTTCCAAAGGGAACAGGCCGCAGCTCCCGGGTATCTCTCTGCATGTGAGAGCTTAGCACGAGGACCACACGGTCAGATGGCACGTTTTACCAATGGCAGATCAATACTGACCTAGACACCAGGCCAAGGCAATGCACATCTCATCAGATCAGACTCTGGTCGGTCTGGTCACCCACACGCACAGCAACCTCTATCAAACATGCTGCTAAGTTTACTTTTCAACGCAAGCACAGTTTCAACAAAATAAACTATCAAATACATCAATACAATTTTGTTAAAGATACAATTTATAAAACGTCTCCAGTAAAATATGGAAAGTTTATAATGGCAGGAATTTCTCATTTTGATGATGAATCTGAAGGACTATGGAACTTTCTTTCTGTGACCTCAAAACATGGTGAAATCATGGTCAATTCTAAGACTATACCTTTTTATATTAAGAAAAAAAAATATACATTGTGTTGATTTAAATTATTCATCAATTTCCAATATGTTTACATTTACATTTAGCTGACGCTTTTATCCAAAGCGACTACAATTGCTATACATGTCAGAGGTCGCACGGCTCTAGAGCAACTAGGGGTTAAGTGTCTTGCTCAGGGACAAATTGGTGTCTCATAGTGGATTCGAACCCAGGTCTTTCACAACAAAGGCATGTGTCTTATTCACTGCGCCATCACCATCATGTTGATGATAAAGAAAGCAGAAGAGGCATTGATTTCTAGAATCTGTCTGAATTTGTCAGGAAGTCAGTGTGGAAAAACTGGAAACGGCAGCTAAAATTAGTATCAAAGCAAATACAAAATATCTGTGAATATGCTATTGGGAACAATATAATCGTGCCTTGACAAATTGGGGCTTTCTATTACAGATTAAGACACATTGTGATAACGTGACTCACCTGGTCTGTGCTTGGTGAGTCTGCAATGTCATTCATGCTCCTGCTTTGAGCGTGGCCTGCGAACACAGGTACAAATATACACAGAAATGCAATTACAAATATTTCCTCAAAATTATACATATTTATGTCTTACTCCAACATGATATAAAGCTGACAAGCTATGAGTATTGTGAGGCTGCGCCGAGTCGAAGTGCTCCCAAGCACTTGCTGTGGTATTTCGCCATATAATATAATTATCCACTTTATACGCTTAGAAAAGTGCAACGTTTTATTTTGTGTCACCGTCCTAGGTCGAGTTATACTGCTTGAGTAAATCTATTTAAATAGGGAAAACGTGAAGGTGTTTGGTCGCTTCTCTGCTTGCCAAAGAGTTCGCCACTGCATTTTAGCTCACAATACTCATTCCCTTACTCCAAGGGAACCAAGGTTACACTAGTAACCGAGTACGTTTTCCCACCTGTTGGTTTGCCGTGTTTGTTGCTTAGGTTCCTGATTAAGTTGAACACCTGTTAATCGTTGCTTTGACTGCTTTGGTATAATATAAAATGAGCTTGCTTCCTGTCAGTCTTTGTTCGGTAGATTGGTAGTGTAAAGTTGGCTGTTCCATCCGTGTTTTGATCCAGAGAATCCTGAGTGCTGTGTTAAGTAAATTGTAAATAGAGGACTGCTGAACTTAAATCTAGTTTTGTTTTCTTCCCAGCTCTTCAACCAGCTGTGGCATTAGCAGAATATGCAAATAATACATTGGCGGGCCATGCATTTCACACCTAGGCCTTCATTAGTGTCCTACCTGAATTAACAACGTTTAATAGTGTTGCAGCACACAGACTCTCTATAATTGTTGTGAAATTGCTGTTTTTATTTTGCACTGACAGTTATAGGGTTAATGCGGTGAGTTTGGAAATGGCTGGGTAGAGAGAAACGAGCGAGTAAGTTCGGCTTGTGTTTTGTGTTTTAGTGTACAGTGGTTCTTGCGTTCCGATTATAAGTTCAGTAATGGAGCCTCCCTTGTCTTGTCCTTCAAGGGTTACAATAGTCCTACTCCCTTAAGAGTATGTTACAATAGTATGAATGTTTGGGAAAAAAATGTAAGTTTCAATCATAAATGTACTAGACAAATTAAGAGGAAAATCATATTCATAATGGAAAAAACGGGGGCAAAAAACGCATTATCCTCACCAAAACTACTGATTACTTTTTACACAAAATCCATCCTAATATTTGGTGCTGAAAATTCTGAAAGTTGAGTCTGTCCCGTCCTATTTCTGGCATTAGTTTTAATTCGCTTTAGGGCTGCGAGTGTTTGCTCGACAGAAGCCGTGGACACAGGGACAGTCACCGCAAAACATGATGATCTACAGTAGCCCCATACTCTCACACAGATTTTTGAAGGGAAACAGTGAGATCAGTGGGACTTTTGCCTTCAAAATCAGACATGGCATACATTACAGTCCGTTAATGCTGTTTCTACCCGAGATAGATCAAATAGAGCTCTGTGACTCTGCATTGAGCTGAATAAGCGCTGAATAAGGGATTTTCTCTGGTAGGTTTGAACCTGCTGGGGCTCGAGGAGGGAAAGAAACATAATTTGTGGGTTGGAAAACTATTAAATCTACAGGAATATATTTTAGTTCATGCAGTTCACTACAGCTGCAGTTAGCTAGCTCTGACTACCAGTAATAGCAGCTCTCTGACCATCCAATCAAAAGACGTGAAAATTCTAGATTCTGCAGTCAAATCGAAAACTGATTGGCTAATTAAATATCTGAATGGTTAAAGCAACAGTTTCATTGCCATTCATTTTAAGCTACAAGCGCCAGCATTATTGATTCTGAAGGCCTCAAGGCAGATATCTTTGGCCATGGCAACACATGATGACTAAGATATGATTGGATAAAAGCTCTAACATAAACATACACTACTGGAAGCAGCACAACCAAGTTAAGAATGGACTTCTGGGAAAAGAAAAATGAATAGAAAAATATATGAAGTGCAAGTCAGTGATTCTGATGTCAGTGACTCTGTTTAGGTCAGCAGAAAAGGCCTTGCTGGCCCTGATGGCTCACCACTGCAATGATAATAAAAAAGGATTAAAAGAGGCGCAAAGACTCACGTAGTCGGCCATAGTTTGCTTGCTTGCTACGCAGATCTTCTGTAGAGCGATTAAAATTTGCTCCAGTGGCAGGAGTTCGGGCAGGGCTCCGAGCTATGAGAGACAAACAACATTACTTTTTTTTATTATTACCTATTAAGCAGACAATGTTGTTCTAATAAGCTGATGTTAATGAACTGTGTAAAAAGAGCAATGAAAGAACCCACTGAAAAAATTAAAATGGGATTGGGATTGTTCACCAAAAGTCTATCATGATCTACTCACCCTCATGTCACTTACTTAAAGCCCATGTGATCTTATTTATGCTCAGGTTGAATTTAACAATGGGCTTATCAGTCTTAACAACAAAAGTTGATGTGGCCAGTGGCTGTAAAGTTCCAAAAAGGAAAAGAAAAAAAAGTAATATGAAGTTTTGTCTTTTTGCGCTTCCTTTATTTTTTTCCTTTTTAGAGCTTTACATTCACTTTGCTCTCGGTATATGGAAGATCTTATTTTGCTTTTTTTGAAGAGTTTACACAATATAAGTATGAATAGATAAGGATCATTTTTGGATTAACTGTAATTTTAAGACTATTAAAGGGGTCATATGATGCCATTTTTTGTTTTCCTTTATCTTTACTAAAAGTCTCAAACCCATAGAGATATACTTTATAAAAGTTAGATCTCAGCCATGCCCTCCTAAAACGTTTCATTCAAACACACTCCCACAAATCTATGTAAGTCTGCAGAGCAGTAACGTAGCCAGAAAAGAGACTTTGGGTGTGTATCTGAAAAACTTGGTGTGCCACATTTATAGTCAAATTACTGTGCAAAATTATTAAACATAACCATGCACCCCATTAACCATAAAACTATATAAAATATAACTAAACATTACACTCAGTCAGGATCACCAACAATCCATAGGAGTCGCTCTGAAACCGCCTGTTAAGTTCCATTAGCTTTCTGTCAAGAATGAAAATCCACAAGGATTGCAAATCCAAGACAGTCCTAATGGGTTCACAACCGCCCACTCTGGAGGTCACATGCGAGTCGGAAAGCCTGGCAGGTAATTTCTTGTTACATGTACCCATGATATCATCAGTAAGCCCAAATAATTATCTCAAATTCCTCGTCTGAGTTATTCCTAAATGTGGTAAAAGTTTATTTCAATCAAGTGGACACAGTCAGTAACAGAAACAGATGGGGACTGTAGGCCTTTTGTCGCAAATTCACTTGCACTGAACAGCTTAGAAAATGCAACAAGAAGAAAGATGAACGTCTTGGCCTGTATTTTTTGCAAAAGAGACTCTACATCTATTTTGGTCTGGCCTGAGCCTTCCGCAAACTCACTCAGTGTTTCCAATATGACGTCGAACAAAGTCAAGACTCGACTCACAGACTCAGATTTTGAACTCCATCCAATATTCGTGGAGAGCACAAGCTCCAGGCAGGGTTTGTCGGGATGTAGCTCTTTTTGAATCTGTAGAAATTGTGCATCATTAAATGATGCAGTGTGGATTTATAACAAGTGACCACAGTAGGATACACTTTTGAGGCTGTTGAAAGAACAAGATTGAGGCGGTGCGAGTGGCAGTGTACATACGCTGCATGGGGGAACGTGTTTTTGTGGCGCATCTGCACCCCAGCTCTCCTCTCCCACCTGACATGACTGTCACTCAGTCAAAACTGAAACCCACACACAATTCAGGATCCAGCTGCAGCGGTTCCAGTACTTCCAAGAATTTGCTAGCGATGCCAGAGAATGTCATATTATCTGTTGCCACAAATCCAACAGCTCTCTCTCTTAGATTGCCATTAAATATAAACCTCACACAGACAGCAATTAGTTCCTTCTTCGAGGGGTCCTTGTACTCATCAGCTAAAACGCCATAATAGGTGTCAGCCTGTGCATGCAATTCTGCTCTGATTTTTCGTCTGAGAAGTGATGCTGTAGTTTCAAGGAGGTGGTTTGAATATCTGGGCTCATTTTTGCATTAGCTGGAAGTTGATCAAGGCGTCGTTTAATCTTGGGGTCATATTGACAAAGCACTTTAAACAACTCAAAAAAGTTTCCTCTGTTCAGGCTTTCTGTCTTCCTTGTGACCACGTAGTGCAATCCCTTATTTCGCACAGAAACGTAAAAGAAACATGTGCCGGGTTTCTTTCAATCAGGTCAGTAAAATGCCCCTGTGCGTCGTCTTTTGTTAACTGATGTATGATGTCATCTTTTCCAGCCCTTTTTATCTCCATTAAACCTTTGTGTCGGGCCACAGATGCAGCATGGGCGTTACTGGCTTCATATTTTATACAAAACTGACCCAGATGCCCCCAGTCACTTAGTCCTATTTTGCTAAATACAGAGCCGGCGCCAGCCAAGGGGCATCTGAAATATAAAGAGGGGGCATTAACGCACGTCACCACTTTTTGCCAGGGTCGATTTCACCACTCTTTAAAACATCTTTGCCGCATGTACTGTACCATATACCAATACAAATTGCTAAAACATCTCCAGTTAACTAGCAGGGCATTCATTTTGTTCTTTTGTCAAATTAGAGTCGTTATAGCACTGAAATGTGTTGTTTTTTTTTTAAATCAAGTGATCAAAGTGCTTGCTGCTTCAATCAGGGAAATTTTAAAACACACTAATGATGAAACACAATAATAATACTTTCCATTATAATAAGACAACACGTTATACATGTTGGATACACATTGTGTACGTAGCTTTAAATTTTGCTCTATTCTTCTTCAGTTCAGTGTATTTCGTGATTAGTGGAGAAATTCACGTGTTATAAATCCAAACCAACTTGGTGCCGCGCATTGCACCAACAACAAAACACGTCATCCACTTGCACATATTTAACAATCGTAATATCAGTGTTTCATGCTATAGCTAATTTATATGTGAATAAAAAAGGAAAAATTACGTAAAAGCTGATCATCAACAACCAGTACTGTGTTGTAGTTGTGCTCGTTCACGTGACAAGTGAGGACACGTCACCATGGAAACATTAAAGTGACAGGCCACTACTAACGACCACTTTCTTTCATGTATTTCGGGAGAAACTGATAATTTCAAGTGCTGTAAATCCAGCTGAAAGGACTCACTAAACTGTGGCGATCATCTTCTTAAATAGATTATAGATCAATATCATTTACAAAGGTTTTTAAACGAAGAATTGAAATATCAGCCATGGTAAATGAAAAAGCGAATATACATCTGTCACTTTGTGTCACTGCGGTGTGTAAACGTTTTAGAAAAGTTTAGTAAAACATTTTTTTAAGACTATCCATTATAAGGTGGCTACGCCAGTGCTGTGGAGGCAGAGTTTCATAACACCACTCAAAAGTGCACGGCTACACAAAGATGCCGCCGGCGCAGCCATTCCGTGGAGACGCTGGGTTTTTTGTTGCGAAAGCCAAACTACTTTGTTTGGCCTTTCAAAAGAGTACACAATTAGAAAACAGTGGTTCCGCTTTATTTAAAATACCATAATACTAAAATACTAACTAGACTGTGTGTTGCGCATTTTTCGGAGGACTGTTTCCAGAACTAACGGCAACTTACGTTACATCTTTGCAAGTACAGTCTGGTGCTTTTGACTCAGACACAGCCACAGTAAGTATGTTTTTATATTTTGAGAATTTGGTACTGACTATTAAAAGCGAGTTTTGAGCAGTATAGTGCTTGTTTGTCATTTCTACGATCACAAATGCAGACATGGTTTTATGTACAGTGTTCTCACCTCCGTGGCGCAACACATCATTAAACACATCCGTAGCGCAAAAAAAATCCATAGGGCCAAAAAAATTGATTATAATCAGTAAAATGTCCCCAATGAAATAAAACCTGGTCATCTTTATTTTCCAGATCAGATTTGGGCTCGAATTAATACGTTACCGACATTATCACCTGTCATTATTGCTTTGGGAGCTGATGTTCCAAATATGATAAGGGGTTGTGACATTTCCGTCACACACTTAAGGTAGTCGGGCCAATCACAACGGACTGGATCCCTGGCCAATCAAAGAACACCGCGCTTTTCAGAACGATGAGCTTTGTAAAAATCGCCATGTTTCAGAAAGATGGGGCATAGAGGAGCAACAATAATGTCCGGTATGTGTAAAATAAAGACTTTTTTAACCTAAAACGGCGTAAACACATTGCATTAAACCAAATACACAAAATAAATGTTCATTTAAAAGCATCATATGACCCCTTTAAAGGGATAGTTCACCCAAAAATGGAAATTCTGTCATAATTCCAAACCTGTATGGGTTTCTTCTGTTGAACACAAAAGACAAAAGCCATTGATTTCCATAGTATTTATTTTCTACTATGAAAGTCAATGACTATTGTCAACAGTCTGGTTACCAATATTCTTCAAAATATCTTCTTTGTGTTCAACAGAAACTCATACAGGTTTGGAACAATTTAAGGGGGAATAAATGATGACACAATTTTCATTTTTGGGTGAACTATCCCTTTAAGCAATTAGGCAGTATTCGACATTAAGATGCAAAAAATGTAAAGATTGAAGACTCACTGGGTCCTCCAGAGCCAGACTTGCCCAGATCCGCAAGAGAGCGATGGATTGGCTTCTTTGTCTGGTGTCTGTGCTTTCTCAACAAAACAAAGCTGATTTTATCTCTCAGATCAGGACTGATCAACCCTTCCTCTATCTGACGTTCGATGATGTCATCTGCATGAGACAAAAGTGAAAGTGGTTTGCTTTAAAAGTACATTGGTAGCAAAACAAAATGCACAAAAACTGATGCATCAAAATAAAGTAAAAAAACTCCTATGAATTACACTTCAGCATGCAAGACGATATCTTTTGTACAAAGGATTAGATTGTTCAGAGTACATCAGTAGCCTCCCATCAGATGAAAACCACCCGGAATAAAGAGCATCATTGCTCACCAACTATCTGTGGGAGTGAATATCCCTCCAGGTCCAGCAGCACAGTGCCCGTCTGTAAGCATGTCCGCAGTTCAAACAGGCTGTGCAGGGAGAGCGTGGAAACGTGGGGTTTGCTCCATCTCTCCCCACCCTCCTCGACCTTTTCCTCAAACTTCACCCACCTGCAGATATGCACAGTCACACACAAAGTTGAAGTCAAGCAGAGAAAAACGAAAATGTAAGTCGGTTCTGATGTCCTTCCGATGATGATGCTGTTTGTTTCAAGGTGAAATGAGTCATTTCTGAGCAGAGGTGCCCAAACCTTTTAGTACAAAGGGCCATAAATCAAACTTGATTGACCATAGGCCAAAAATAAATGTTGCATTACATTCAACCATATTACATTACATTAAGTTTTAAAAATATAAAAGCACCATTTATAATGGTTACAAATGACAAACATCTCTGCATTCTGACAAAATAAACAAATACATAAATAGGTATCTTTCTTTTACAGCTCAGTATATTCACTAGAAGTAATTAATCACATCAGTAATAATTTTAGAATTTTAAAATGAGCTTTTTTGATGTATTTTGTATTCATTTTCATTAAAAACATTTTTGCTGTCATTTTTTTTTTTTGCTTTTCCATTTTGTTTTTAATTATATTGCCGTTTTAGCTTCAGTTCAGTTTTAATTAAAATGTTTCAAATTAATTGTTTTACTTTTTTGATAATGATCAAATGATAATTATCGTGCATGGTGTGTTTATGGATGCATAATTGTTTTGAAACCACTGAGCCACAGCACTGAAATGATTCCGAGTTTCCAATTGGTGCAAGACTGATGGCATTTGTGATGCTTTTGTGAGTACGTTTTTATACCTTGCTGATTCTTTCCACTCCAGCTCGTCTCCCTCGTGTTGCAACGTGTCCATCTCAGTGAAGAGAGTGGGTGTGGGCATGGCCTCCTCCTCGTCCCCTAAAATGTAGCGCAGTCGTTCTGCTGCAGGGGACACTGTGAAATGAATAGGAAAAGAAGTGATTGAAAACTTTGTTGCTTGGATCTCGCTCAGTCAGAGATACACAACAATGAAAGTATTTGCTCAAAAGTTAAGAAACAACAAGGATCCCCAATGTGTATGTTTGATACATTGCTGCGATGATTGCCTGTGCCTGGAGGAATACCACAGTGTAAGTCATTGTTCATTAATTTTCTGGGTGAGGACTAAGTCTGTGAGCTGTGATTGAAGCTGAGAATCCACACTGTGCTTGTTTTTCTGGGCTTGTTTGAGGTGATGCCGCAAAGTCCAAGCCTTTCTGGTCTTTTTTTGTGTTTTCATTTATTTGCTCAGCATTTCTCTGCTCTAACACCTGTTCGGTCTTTATTTCTTTCTATGGTTTGATCATTACTGCCTGTTTCATCCACACAAAGGCTTCCTGAGGACTAAAGATATGACTCATGAAGAGACACGTGGAGAACAGAAGCCCATAGATGTCAAGATGTGAAATAGGTGGCGGCATAAAGGGCCGAGAAAGAGTCTCTTGTAATGCCAGTGTACATTCTTGGAAGTCAAACATTTATGAGAGCCTAAGTGTCTTCAAAATGATCAATTTTCAGTCTATTATATGTGAAGATTGTTAGACTAAACATGGAGAACACAGCTGACAGAGACACAGGCGTTTTATTAAAAAGGCAAGAGGCAAGAATGCAAATTGGCCTGCTGTCATGGACACTTTAATTATCATAATTCAGCAATATACATGAACAAGTGATCACTAAGACTGAACTGAAGTTTAATTCCAAACATGTGTAATTACCCACAGCAGTAAGTGAGGCCAGGAAAGATCAATAACATTGGCTGTGTCCAAAATCACCCCATATACCCATAAATAAGGTGCTATTTGAGGGGACAGTCCTTTGTAGTGGTGTCCGAAACCTAGTGGACATTATCGAGTGCACTCATTCAATCCCGATGTACACTCAACTGTATATATCTATGCACTCACGACTAGAGAATACCCATAATGCACTGTGAGGGTTATGCCGAATGAATTCCCGCAATCAATGAATTATTAGTAAAAAGTAAAGAGTAAAAGGTGCGATTTCAAACACATGTCATCAGCAAATGAGGTATTGGCCTTTAGTGTTTAAAAAATGGCAGATTTTCAGTAATAAAGCTGCTTAGACGTGATGTCTATTTGTAGGCCAACCAGGACAGCCATTTCGACATGGTTTCAACATTCATGTTTTGTCCCAAGTCATAAATTATCTTTATTCATCGAAAGTGATTTCCTTCACAACATAAGTTGCTAACAAATAGCTGTTTGTTTACATCAGTGTTGTTATGGTTAAATAAACTATCAAAAGAAATGTTGCCTTGGCAACTAAGTGCTAAAATTACTCAAACTTAAACTGAATACAAATGAATTAAAGCTAAACAGAAATATATTTAAAAGTGCATGTCATGTTACTTTGACTTCAAATATACCCATTTTGTACATAAGTATATAATTAGTGTGCTAATTTAGCATAAAGGTACAAAATGAAAGTGTTGCGCTTTCTCTGAATGTTTGCTTATTTCATTGTTCTGTGCTGACTGCAAACTTTGATGCCCCGTAAGTTGTTTATTCTCAAGCGTTTAGAGATGCATCACCATAATTGTTTTTCACGGTCTTCTATTTTGCAGTGATGACTCTATCCTGCTCTCGGCACAGCATGATATTGAGAGTGAGGGTGTGGGGTATATCCGATAAACCAGGCACAATTCTATTTCACTCACACACACACAGAAATGCACGGCAATATTGCTCCCTATAGTCCTCTTGAATTTGCATTCTCACTTTCAGATTTCCTTGAGTTTAATATCTCACAGGGTATTTGAATTGAATCATTTCCCATTTTTTGCACTTGTTGGATATAGAATACATTGTGATTCTACTACCTGTTTTTGTGGGGTCACCAGTCTTTTGGGTCATCATATTGGCAATAAAAACGTAGCCTAAGCAAAGGTCTGAAATGTTTCCTTTTTTTATCCAGCTCAGTCACAAGACACAAGTACCGTCATTTGATGTACTTTACAAATCACTAATGTTAAAGATTTCAAGCCCTGTGTCAGAACTGATCGAGGACTCACTGGTTCTGTTGATGTCTGGTGGCAGGTTGTGTTCTGGATTATCCAGGTTTGCAGCCTCTAGATCGTATCGGTCTCTGTCATCACAATCGTAGTGTTCTTGTCTGTGATGGTCGTGCCGAAGTCTTCGTTCTACATCTGCATCGTGACTCGAGATGGACGACCGTCTCCGTCTGCGTTTGCGACGGTAACCGCGGGGGACCGGAACACCAATGTAGATGGATTGATGATCTGAGAAAGGCAGATATGAGAAGAAGATTAACAACATTGTTCGATGTCTTGGATGCCATTGATTTTAAAAAGTAATTTCATCCATAGAACATATTTTGCTCAAGCTAACGTGTTCAAGACCAAAAATGGCATGATCTGGTGTAACTATTGATGGAGCCCTCAATACTGACATTGTAGGATCAATAAAAAGCCTATTTATTTGAAATAGAGTTTCCAGTTCTGTCAAAGCACAGACATTTACAACAAGAGAATGTCTAGCCATAAGAAAAACATACTGTTTAAATTCACTCTCCTAGAGCAAAGCAATTATCAGAAGGATCCAATCCAGCAAAATATGAATAAAGGTTATTGTTATGTTTATATTATAACGAAAAAGGTTTCAAGTGTTTGCATAGCATTTCAACATTGATAATTATAAGAAATGCCTCTTGAGTACCAAAGCAGCATATTGGAATGCTTTCTGAAGTATCACATGACAAGACTGGGGTAATGGTGCTGAACATTCTGCTTTGCCATCACAGGAATAAATAACATTTTAAAATGTATTAAAATAGAAAACAATTTTTCTGTATTTTGGATCAATGGAGCCTTGGTGAGCAAAAGAGATTTATTTACAAAAATAAAATGTATCGTCCCCAAACTTTTAAATGTTAGTGTACGTTAACATTTAAAAAATGTTAATGTTAAGGTTAATGTTAATAGAGATGGCCCTGATACACTGTCAGAAGCAACATGCCATATATTACTTTCTCCCTTAGGGAACACTGTTGCTTTTGTAATTTCATGTCAATTTTCCCTCATCTTCTTAATATATGTTTTATGAAGTATGAAGTCGAGGAAGAAAAAAACTGTCTGGTTAATAAGTTAAAGTGAGTGAAAATATGAAAAACTGAAAAATTTTTAGCTGTTGGCACAGTAATAATAACTCAACTAATTTGAATATAATGTGCTTTCTTCAAGTTTTCTTTTTATTTGAGATGGCAAAATGGCAGGATTTGCAACACTTTTTTTTCTTAAGTGGGTGTGTCAAATCTTGAAAAGATAATGGAAAGAAAAGGACAGTGGGTTAAAAGAAGTTTGGTTCTGGCCCAGTTTTTGTTTAGCCATATTTAGGAGGTGCTCAGTAATTGATAGTATCACATGTTTAAGTGTAACCTTGTTGAAGCACATATTTTACAATCTTAACTAAACTAAACAATATAATTATGTTTAATAAGCCCATTTTTGTCAATCAAAGGTGGCAAAAGTAAACATGTGTATGCATTAGACGATATCTAACAATTATAACTACTTACTCTTAAAATAAAATAAAAATATTAGCATTGATGATTCCATGAAAAATCTTTAACATCCACTGAATCTTTCCATTCCACAAAATGTTCTTTATAATGGAAAAAGCTTCTTTGTATGATAAATATGTTCTTTACATGAAGAAAATAATGGTTCTTTTAAGAATTGTTCACTGAAAGTTTCTTTGGGCCACCCAAAATTGTTATTCAATGGCATCGCTGTGAAAATTCTTTTTGGAGCCTTCATTTTTAAAAATGTCTTTCTTTATTTTTATTTTATTATTTATTTGTTTGATTTTTCTCTTTGCATTTTTTCTCCAACCAAACAGTGAGTTAAGATAAAATGTCCCAAACTAACCTCACTGCACAACATGTAACTACTGTCATGCTGATTGTGCGTGCTTGTCAGTGCATGCATGTGTGTGTGTGTCTGGTTTCATGCCTAAGGCTACTCACCCTCCTCCTCCTCATCATAGCGGTAACGACTGTTTCCCATGCCTCGATCATGGTCCATCCTGAGAGAATGCAGATAAGAAGATTTAATATTGATAAATATGGCAAAGACAGAATGCAAAAAGTTGTTTGTTGTTTTTGAGTCTGTGATATGTCAAATGTTGCAAAGCAAATGTGTAATTCTGTGTAAAACCCTGAGAATGTTTCAAATCTAGTTATGATTTCATTATGATCATGCACAACAGAAGGTCAGGGGCATGACTTGAGGCAGTGGCACACACTGGGCATTGAGCTTCCTGCTGAATCTCTGCCAATCACAGATCAATAGTGAAATAATTAACAGAACAAATGCCCGATGGAAAGATACATAATTACACGACTAGAGGAAAACTCATGTATAACTAAAGGCCAGTCTTTTCCTTTCACTATAAAGCCACAATAATTTCCTCACAGGTTACTATTGTGACATACGCTTACAATAATGAGCACAAATGAAACTTCTACATTTTAGGAGATGAATTACTGAGATTTAATTACAACTGTGACAATAAATTTCTACTGTCTGTTGGCTTTTAAAGATACAATACAATACAATAAATGTGCAATAGGCTTTTTGTGAACACTACACACTGTGTAAATTGTTTATGCTTCAAATCAATCTAGCTCTTTTGCAATTTGAAATGACAATAAATTAACGTTCAGAAGTATTTGAAATAAATTAATCCTTTTTGTCAGCAAGGATGCATTAAATTGATCAAAACTGACAGTAAAGAGTTATATTTCAAATAAATGCCATTCTTTTGACTTTGTATTCATCAAAGAATCTTTTTTTTCTCACAAAAATAGTATCACATCTTTTTTTTAACATTGATAATAATTAATAAGGATATTAATAAAGGATCATGTGACACTGAAGACTAGAATTGCCAGTGTTGGGGAAAGTTAGTTAAAAGTAATGCAGTAAAATATTGTGTAGCTCCCAAAAAAGTTACTTATTGCATTAATCGTTACATTACTTGTGCGTTACATTTTCTCACCTGGGCTGGACTTGCTTGTTTGTTTTTTAATAACAAAAAAAGTTCAATTTCTGGCAAAAAGTTAAAGGTGCTCTAAGTGATGTTGGGTAACGTCACTTCTTGATGACGTTCGAAGTATTGTCAAACAAAATGGAGGCTACTAATTTAAAAAAGTAACTTAGATACTTTGTTGTAAATTGAAAAAGTATTGCGTTACTTTAGTTACTTGAAAAAGTAATCTGATTACATAACTAATTACTTGCAATGAGTTACACCCAACACTGAAAATAGCTGCTGAAAATTTAGCTTTGCTATCACAGGAAGTTATATTTTAAAGTACATTCAATAGAAAACTGTTATTTTAAATTGTAAAAATATGTTACAGCATTACTGCATTTTTGAACAAATAAATGCAGCCTTGGTGAACAAAAGAGACTTTCTTTAGTAAAAACCTCTTACCGCCCCCAAAATTTTGCACAGTAGCCAATACTTAACCAAAAAAAAAAAATGTTTATACCTTGTTTTGATCATTAAAGCAGGATATTGACTGAGGGCCTCCAAAGTAATGACCAGCTAATATATTATGCACCATAATGATCTATTTTTCACCAAATGTTCCTACTTCTCTAACACTTATTCAAAGGATTGCACTATAATTCTTGCTAAGATAAGCATGAACTTGCTCAGGAGAGGAATGATAAAATTGTAGATTTTAATAAGGAAGCATGGTGTTGCATTTGATTAGCTCTGTTGGGTTCCAAACTGGATAATTAGTTGTCACATTGGTGTCCTTCACACCCAGTGGCCAGCAGAGCCAGAGAGAGAGAACAATGGTGAAAGGGAGAGAAAGAGAAATGCTGTCGGCCATCCTCTCTCGCAGGCTCAATCAATTGGTCCCCATTTGTACTCAACCCACTTACAGAACTGGCCCAGTATCCTCCCTCTCTCTTCCTGCATGTGTCACTCTGATTTCTTTTTGCTAACCACCCCATTCTCTTTCACTTCGGGCACTTTCACTCAGTCTATACAGAACAACATTCACAAATTAATTGGTAATTTCCCTCCCTTCACTTTCACTTGCTCATTAGTTTATGGGCAACACTCAGAATTTTTAGTACTGACAGTGTTAATTCACCTTAAACAATTTACTTTTCATTACATTTTACTGCTGAAGACGCCGAGCTTTGGGCGCTTGAGAACGTTTTGGCAGCGCAGCGTTTTTTTCCGTTGACAGGTTTCGTTGCTATGATACAGAATACCCGCAGCACAATTTACTTGAAACTGATTTTGCAGATAATTTGTTTCATACTAAAAATATATTTTTCATCAATTTTTGGTTAGCTCTGCTGGTTGATGTCGTTATACAGAAAGAATGTTGTGACAGTTGGTCAGTGTGGTTTAGTCCCGCCCCTCTTACACTGTGATTGGACGGCTGGGTAAAAGTGACAGTGATGAGCAGCACGTTTTACCCAAAGTTGAACATTTTTCAACTCTCGGCAACCAGTAAAATACGCAGAGTGCTCGGCGCTATAGCGTGAAAAAAACGTTCAGCGCCTCGATACTAATGGTGCGTTCTATTATTCATCCGTCTCGGAGATACGAATCGGACGACAGACGTTGCCTAGCAACACGCCCCCTTTCCTCGGATTTCTAAATTAGAAACTTTGCGTGTCGCTGTCGCGTCTGGTTAGGAAAAAACTCTGATTAACATGGAAAAGATACCTTTTTCGCATGTCGTGGCGTTGCTTCGCAAGTAGTATTTTGAAATTTAAAACAACTTTTCTATTTGAATATATATATATATATATATATATATATATATATTTAAATAGAAAACAGTTGGTGATTTGGTGCAAAATTATTTCTTATTATCAGTGCTGGTAACAATTATGTTGCTTACAGTTTTTCTCATTCGCTTTGGCTCAATGAGTTTTTATTATTAAAACAAATTCATATCTCTGAACAATCAGTTTCTTGTTTACATCACATTTCTTGTTGATTTAAGCAAATTGCATGTTTTGGCACATGAAATTGTCAAGCTCTTCACAACGTCTAAACATTCTTTCATCATGAGAGCCATTACATTCAAAATGATCCATTTAGCTATCAAAATCTTCTAAACATGCAGGTATATTCCATAAATATCTGACATGGAACGTTAGTAATGTCTGTTGGCAAAAATCCAGAAATTGTATTGAAATAATAATCACAATCTCACTAATTAACCAATAAAATTTGAAAGCATATGGAGTTTTCCCAGCACAATCGCTACTATTTTTTAACATGGAGGACCATCACAACCCTATACAACAGCAGCTACAGCAGTACATTTCTTTTTGTAGAAAAGTGTTACACATAAACTGAAATTGGTGTTAGGGTAAGACATAATGCAGTGTGTAAAAATGAACAAGCAACTGTGAGAAAGCCCTAACCACACCCCCTGAGGGATTCGTAAAATACAGCGATCAGCAAGTTGTGAACATGAAAAATCGGCAGCTGAGTTACAAATCAGGCGGCTGGTCTGTTATTGTTATTTGTTTCTATTTTGTTTATTAAAGACCACGCATTGTGAAGTAACATATGCAAAACTCATTTGAATAAATCAATTAAACTGGGATTCCATCTCGTGTTTCTCTTACCGGAAACACACAACACCGTCAAACACACACAAAAAAAAAATGGTTTAAAAACAAGGTGATAAATAATAATACAACTCAATATGATTAATTTGTCTACGTTATTAAATGTTAATTATTGAAATTAATGTCTGAGATGTGTCATGCAAGAACATCTTGGAAATGTTCTTATATAAATGTATGTTTATTTTGAAAGTTAAATCCAAAGAGAAAAGCGACGCTAATTGAGTAATTATGTACCAATGGTAGGCATAATAAGCATAGGCTTCAACCTACACCTTTTTTTTTTTTTTGGTTGTTATGTATGTATATCTGTACAATGATTCAAAATAAATAATTGAATTAAAATTTACAGACACAATAACTAGGTCTTGAAGCATGAATTTAATATTTTGGGCGAGTTACTACATTTTGCAAACATGCGATATATTTTTGATGTTCCAGCAAAAAGTTGTGACTTGAACTTAGAGTTTAGATAATTTAGACTGTTTCGAAGAAAAAGATACCAAAGCGTTTTTAAAAAAAAATGTAATATTTTTGTGAAATCTGTGATATATTTTTTTCAAGAGTCTTTGATAAAGACAAAGTTTAAAAGTACATTTTGTAACATAGTAAATGTCTACTGTCACAGCTGATCAATTTAATACATTGTTGCTGAATAAAAGTATTATAGATAGATAGATAGATAGATAGATAGATAGATAGATAGATAGATAGATAGATAGATAGATAGATAGATAGATAGATAGATAGATAGATAGATAGATAGATAGATAGATAGATAGATAGATAGATAGATAGATAGATAGATAGATAGATAGATAGATAGATAGATAGATAGATAGATAGATAGATAGATAGATAGATAGATAGATAGATAGATAGATAGATAGATAGTAGTCTGTCTTACCTCACAAACACACACTTCTAAAGATTAAAAGTGCTCAAAATGATTTACACTGGCAACGGAGACATCGAAACAACCAAAATGCAAATAAAAGCATAGCTATGTCACAGAACCCTAACACCACATTTCATGTTGCTCAAAAGATTACCAAAATTTCCTTTAGATAGCGTTACATACATAACTTTTAATGAGGTATTAATTTTTGTTTTTATAATTAAATTCTTACCTGATCTCAGTAGCAGTGCACAGATGGAGAGGTAAAAAGCAAATAAAAAGGACTAATCAATACAGGAAATCACTGAGGACCACAACACTATGGGGCACAGGACAAAAACTGAACATGTTATAGAACTAATCTGCAACCCTCTCTCAGTTAATCACTCTTCACATGCACACAGAGACACACCCACATGCTAACACATCCACAAAGTGTGAGTCAATGGTATGGACTGGTGACAAGGTCGAAAAGTAGATAACTGGGACTCAGGCAAATGGACCATTGAGAGCATTACTGACTCACTGTGCACTCTCATGTTGACATCTGTTCATTTACTGAGACTATTCACTCCGTAAGGGAGGGTTTCCCTTCACCAAATCCTTTGCAAAACATTTTGAACTGGTCGCAATTCCGAAGAAATACAAGTCTTACAATAACTTTCATGACGTTATTTGCTTAAATTGGTCATAACCACCTTCTTATTGTAAGGAAAATTTTAAAACATGGATACTTAAAGAATATATTTAGCATCACATGGTCAAATTAACTAATATCTCAGAACTAGCCACACTTACCAAAATGTTATTCTTTTCCTCTCTGTGCCTTCTGTCCTACAGCTGGTATACTCGATTTTGTGGCCCCCGGCTTTTACTTTTTTTTTTTACAAACACAAATGACAGGATAATGTTAGGATATGTGCTTTGACATTTATTGACTACTCAGAAAAATCCAATTCATAGCAGATGCTGAACTGAGTGCACAAACTCAACGCTCTGTGAACATCAAAGCACACACACACACATACACACACACAATCAATAACGAATAGAGACTCAAGATAACCTGTCCAGCAGCTTGTTGGTTGATGACCTCATCCTTCAGGATACTTCCTCCTTTGTGATTCCTGTTGACCTGGACTGATCCTGGCAATAAAGTCTTTGAGACATTTTCCAGTCATTTCAAATCTTTGGGCTGTAAAAAGAAAATCCTTTTTAGAACCTTTGACACAATAAATCAAGCATAAGCATAAATCCATTTAGTAGAACGATCGATAACACTTCCATTTGTTAACATTAATTAACACTCTCACTGAAAAATACTTCTAAAGCAGGGGTGCTCTATCCTGTTCCTGGAGATCTATCTATCTGCAGAGTTCAGATCCAACACGCCTGCCTGTGAATATCAAGTGCTCCTGAAGATCTAATTTATCTCCTTCAGTTTTGTTTAATCAGGGTTGGAGCTGAAGAGGAAGTTAGATCTCCAGGAATTGTGCAACCCGGTTCCAAAAGCATTTATTAATCCCAGTTAATGTTCATTTTACTATTTACTAATACATCATTAAAATCAAAAGTTGTAGGCCCTATCTGTATATTATTTAATGGACCTGAGCTAATATTCACAAGGTATCCAAGGTAAGTCACCAACACGATCATCCGTTTTATTAAATACATCGCAACGACTAAAAAGTAATTACCCGAGTCCGTGCAGTTCGACTGCAAACGAACTCAGACCACCTCCTGTAGTGTCCAAGTTCTCAACTAGAACCATACATGCTAAGTGTGAAACTGTAAGCTTTTAAGTTGTTAAACTATTCAAATCTGATAAAATCATTAGAACGCCACTGATAACACATTTCTGTGCAAGTGTGTGTCTGTACTCTACTCGGTGTGTGGGTTTGACTGGGAGAGAGCGGAGAAAACCATGAATAGTTTCCCTGAAGATAATTGCACACCTTAGAAAGGTCAGCAACCAATCAGATTTAAGCATTCAACAGCCCCTGTAGTATAAACGCAATTAATTTTTTGTACAACATCACTCTTGATATCACTCATACAAAAGCGTGTTAGACATTGCATAAATATAATACAAAAAAAACATTGTTTTTCCAATGTAGATTATGTATACAAATAATTTTGGAGCCCACAATTAAACGTCAGGCATGACACTGTCACTCTTTCTTTCATCATCCACACAAGGTCCTTATTGACAGTCAATCAGGGATACATCCCATTACTGCCAGCAGAAACTCACTCATCATTCAATGGACAGCTCTCAATCAAGAATATTTCCAGCAGAAATGGCTTGTTGATGAATATGAAAAGCCATTTTCTTTGCGAGGCATACTGGAATCTCATGACAGAATCTTACATTGCATTTTTGTAAGTAATCAGGGACACTCAATGATATATTCATTGCCGAGATTGGATTCATTCTGCTGTCCGGAGCATGGCAGTCCCAGTCTGATTCGTTCAATGATAACACCATATGGGGTTTTTTGTCAGGAAATGATGAGAGGCATATTGCCTTAGGGACAATGGGAAGGCAGGCACAGTCAATAGCTATTACACTTCTAGTAAACCTCAGAAAAACGAATGCTAGCTAACCTAAATATGAAATGCAAAAATTAAACTTTTCAGCTTGGACTTTTGCACTAATTTAGGATAAAATCTGTATCAATTCATTCAAATATTTTGACCTTAAAGATGCAGGTTTTCTATAAAAGCTTGCAGTTGCACAGGTGATGCAAAGTTGAGAAGGGAAGAAAATCGGCTAGTCTACTGAGAATTTGAGGGCACAGGTGCTAAAACCAGCACAATTTCCTGTCATTTACAGTTCAGATTGTTCCCTCGTTATCTTCTTAGGTTCATTTAAAAGGGGTGGTTGATTACGATTTCACTTTTCGGTACTATCCTGTTATCCGGACCCCACCTTTACCATTACCATTTCGGAACTACAGTCATCCCTGATTGGTCTTAACCCCTGTGACGGGTAGGTTTAGGGGCGGGGTTAGGGGTAGGTCATTGTGGAGTCCGGATAACAGGAAAGTACCCACTTTTCTAACTTTAATAGTACTAAATAGTACCCGGTCGTCATAGCAACGCCTTTCATTCCTCGTTGCCCCATCAGGCTCTTGCTGGATCCTCTCTTCGGCAACCACACAAAGGAAAGTCTGCACCTCTGCGTTTGAGCACGGTGTTTTCTTTCCAGTTGCCATAATAATAGTAGTAAGTTTAGTAACTATCTCTGGCCAAACTATTTAAAAATGGAGGGGTTAATCTGGCACGTGCAATGATGATGCAGTGAATAGTGATGATTCTCTCTGACCAATCAGCAGTCTGCATTGTTTTCACGTCACATTTTAGTATCACCTTAGCTTGCGCTCTGAACCTCACCGGAGGTGATACAAAAAAGTACCCGGAAGCAGCTACAGGTACAAATTTTACACAGTGGAAAACCGAACAAAAGCGACCCGAGGCGAGTTAGTACTGTGTAGTGGAAAAGCGCCATTACAACAGTTCCCAAATGAGCGATTTTTTAGATTATCATGACAGAATATGCTAATCAATGACTTGAAAATAGTTGAAGGTGCCATAGGTAATTCTCGGTGGAAGGCGTAGAACCATAAAATGTCCGTACAATTGTTGCGTTTGGTCCAAACCGTCCCATAGCATGTGTTCCCTGTCGGCCAAGTGTGTTTGCCAACAGGGCTCTCAAGTGTCACGCATTGAGAGTGACAGTCACTCACTCGTCTTTTGGCAGGCACTCTCGCCACACTTTTTCACGAGGAAAAAATATTTATAATATATTTAATGTGCCTGCAGCGCCCACATTTTTTTCTTCTGCATGTCTGAGTAATGTTAATAATTAACAACATACACACTTATGTTAACAACATAAACACTAAAAATATTATCAATGACACACCCCCATTCCCCCGACCTGAACCCTGTCATGCAAGAAATATTACACACCACTTTTGCTAGTTAAAAAAAAAAAAAAAAAAAAAAACGAAAACTTGCTGCATCAAGAATTTGTTTATGTTTGGTATTATGTTACTATCTGTAGGAGTCTACCATAAAGTTTTCTCTGGTTTTCTCACTGAATGCACATGATATTGTAGTAACTTTATCTTCAGTCTTCTTGAGTTGTGGGCACTGGGCTAGCATCGCGCTAATATTACAATTACTGTGGTAAAATCACATTCATTCAGTGGCATCCGCAACTGATTAGTAAACTTGAACATCAAACTAACTGTTACACCTAACGTTACTTACACAATCACACTACTATGATAAATTAAAAGGATCTTTAAATAAAACACAACACACCTGCGTTACGACGTTCAGGGTCACTCCTTCCTCATTTTACCAGATGTTCAACAACAGAACCTAATGTTGTTACATATAATTCATCAACAAACCATTCAGAAACGTCCTGTTGCATTCTACATGTCACTTCTTCTTGTGTCTCTCCATCATTGCCCGAAGACAATGTATCAATTATGATTTTTTGAGCATAAAACGCAGGTTTCTGACATTTTAATGCATATCTGCTAGTTACAAACACACAAGCTCTCGAAGCTCTGCCCTCAGTGGCGGGAGCAGTAGCTCATTTGCATTTAAAGGGACACACATATTTTAATATTATGGTTTGAAGAATATTTTCTTTTCTCATTTTACATAAAGAAATACCCTGTTCAAAGAGTTCTGGCGGCCCATGGCCAAGTTCAGCTAGCAGCTGTGAAATGGGCAATGGTTCTAAAAACGGTTACACGATCAAAATCACCTGCAGTCAACAGGGGCATTTGCATTTACAACCACACTGTGCCCATCACAATCCCTACCCAATAGTCATTTCACTGACGAAAATACAAGCAATTGAATGTCCTGCAGCTTTTTAATCTTTTATTTTGTTCTTTGCCTATTTCAAAGACACGGGCCTCGGATCCAGACTTTAACCCAAACATCCAAATCCCTATTGTAGTTTTTACACTTATCTCATAGCTTGCTGTGATTCACAATCCCCTCAGAGATAGATTGGCTGGGTTCATTACTTAGATAAAAAGACACAGCATTAAGCTGCAGCCGGAATGAGCCGTATTCCCTCTCGAGACAAAAAAACAAAAAGCTTCTGCCTTTTAAAATTGTATTGCACTGTCAGAGTTGGAAAATGCTGATACTCAGGTTACTCCTAACTATCCATTAAGCCTAATTAAATAAATTTTGAACCACATCAAAATCTTGGTGAGGAGAAAAACAATAGTTTCCCTTTGTATATACAGTGCTTTGGGAATGTATTCGTTCTCCACATTTTGTTTTGTTGCAGCCTTATGCTAAACTGCTTTAAATTAGCATCCCCCAATTCCCCACATTAATCTACATTACGATGACAAAGCAAAAACAGATTCTTGATAACTTTGCAAATTTATTAAACATAAAAAAATGGAAATATTGCATTGCATAAGTATTCATATCCTTTTGTGGGACACTTACCCCCGGTTTCACAGACAAGGCTTAAGTCCCAGACTAAAATGCACGTTTGAGCTGTTTTAACTAAAAGCAACTTGCATGGACATATCTTAAAATATGTCAGTCATTGTTTTGTATCAAGATTTACACCTAATGTTTTTTACTAAGGCACGTTAATTGTCATGATAAGGCCTAACCCTTGCTTGTATCAGCCTTGTTTGTGAAACCAGACCTTACAATATAGCTTAGGATCTTTCCAGTTTCGCTTGGATCATTTTTGAGATGTTACCACACTTTTACTGGAATTAACCTGTGGCCAATTCAATTGAATGGGTATGATTTGAATGTGCCTCTCAATAAAAGGTCTGAAAGCTGAAAATGCATATCAGACAAGTGGTAATTATTGGTAAACACACCAATTATTTGGGCTTTATAGCAGATTGGCCAGACTCAGTCTGCCCTCAGTGAAGACACATACAAAAAAAAAAAAAACACACAAAAACCCTGCTGTAAGGACTCTTGAGACTGTGATTCAACAAAAAATACATATAACATATAACCCAAACTTGAACCCAATTGAACATCTCTGGAGAAACCTGAAAATGGCTGTCCACCGACGGTCCCCATCCAACCTGACTGAGCTTAAGAGGACTTGAGGCGAAGAATGGCAGAAAAATCACTAAACGCGAAGCATGTCCCATCATACCCCAAAAGACTTGAGGCTGTCAAGGTGCTTCAAACAAGTACTCGAGTTTCAATTTTATCTTTTTAATACATTTTCAAATCTATTTTTGACTTGTCATTATGGTGTATGGAGTAAAAAAGACGATGTGATGGGGTAAAAAAGTAATTTAAAATAGTTTAACATTTCAAGGCAGCAACAAAAATAAAAATGTGACAAAATGAAGGGGTGTGAATACTTTCGCAAGAGATTGTATCGTTTTGCCCTTGCTGGCTCACTGCAGTAGCTCTGTTCAAATAGAGCAATTCAGTAAATCAGATTTTCTAAGCTTCTTAACTTAAATGTTTGGATTTTACTACCTTTATCCCAACTCCCATCAGCTTTCTCAGATCCCAAATGGAAAAGAACTACCGTACTTGAGCATTGACTACTCATCTGTGTATCACTTGATCTCCTTGCTTATCCTCTTTTGATGCGCTCATTCACAGAACCGAGAAGCCACACTTGAGCGTCCCTCAAGTCAACAATTGTTAATTACTGTTATTATTATCATAATTACGCCAGTGTGGATGCATTTTGTTCTCTGCTCAGCGCATGAAGTGTTATTTTCGGTGCAGCAGTTCATTTCCTCCCATTGAGACACCAGCTATAATTATTCCACATAACCATGAAGGGGAAAATGGCATGAGCACTGAGGAAATAATGGTAGAGAGGTTGAAGATAGATCGCTCTGCACAGGAATTAATGTAATTGATGTATTATGATGATGCACAGAAAGCAGAATCAATAAAAAAAAACCATGCCAAGGTGCCATCAGTGTCCTTAAATGCAATTTGAGTTCTTTGAAAAATACAATAGTCTTACAGAACCACCAGGACGTCATTATACAACATTCTCTCTTCTGAACAATTTGAAAGTGATTATACACTAGAAAACAGCTTCGATTTTCGAGGCTTCAGATGACCAGTTTCCAAGAACTCACAAGCCCAGATCCTCAGACGTTCACATCTCCACTTACAGGCTCAAGAGGCTTTGGTGTTTTATTCAACATCCTGCGAGACCATGTTTAAAAGGTTAATTCAAGCAAATTTTATTGAAAATCACATTAATGTTACTACAAAACCAGAGCTACATTAGCTGGAGCACAGCAGTCAAATTTAACAAAATCAAAATGTCTATTAGCAAAGGGGTGCGATCGTGAGGTATTTCAGAATGACAACCTACAGCTAAAAGGTGTGTTTACAGCAATTATGTCAGAGAGTCTTAATTATGACAAACTTTTTTTCAATCTTTTTATACACCTGCTAAAACATGATTAAAACAGCAGTTTATGACAACTAAACATTAATTTTTAGCCTTCAAGACAAATTCAACATCAAGTAGTGTTAAACAATGCCAGGACTCCCTTTTTCAACAACTTAAAAAATTACCTACAAATTACCTGCAAATCAATGTGGCTATTCCAGAATAGCCTGAGGTAAGAAAGCTTCTGATGTACTTAAGGCAACACATTGATAAATAAAAAAATCATTGGTTAGTGAAAAATGTCGGCATTACACAAACCACGTGCTCTTTTAAAAGAAAAAAAAGATCAATGATATTACGATGTTCCTTCTATTCTCTGAGAGTTGGGTTCATGACAATTGTGTAATATAAAAACATGAATATAAAAGATTTTAGAAACAATGCATAGACTAGAGATGAATGCCCAGCTTCATCTGCCAGTCACAACAGTCTTAATCTTCAACAAATTCCAAAACTACCAATTTCCTTGAACTCATTAACATATAAAGGACATAATAAATTATTTTTAAACATTGATTGCCAACAACCATTTTTATGCACCTTACAAACTATTAATTGGCAATATGACCAATAAAACAAGTCAAACTCCCTTAATACCATAAGACACAGAATTAATTAAAATGGTGAGAAATAACAGACTATGTAAACAGCATTTGAGGTGATATGTTCTTAAAATTTTGATAAGCCTGTGGATATCTCCTACCTTGATTTCCTCAATTACCAAATGTTTTATACAAACCTCTCCCTTTTTTCATGCATAAAAACATTTTTACCAACATGTAGTGCAACTAACTCACTTTATCTTAACACAGTGCAAGGGCAAACCTTTTATATACAAATAACAGTTAAAAAAAACAAAATGCTTAAGATGCAACTTTCTGTTCTTTGTGGTTCTTAAGCTCGATTGTCCACTTCATCCATTCCCGCACCTGACAGAAATCCTTGGCTCTTTAGTTGGGAATGTGTGAAGGCTATTTTGGGCTGCTCTTGTTCCAGGTCAAAAGGGATGGGGTCTGGAGTCCAGGTGTCAGGCTCTGCTACAGGTACAGGCAGGTACCCTTCGTCACGAGGTAGACACATACACCATCCAGCACCCGAGAGGTCCAGTTCACTGTACTCAAAACCACGTTTTAGGAATTTAAAGTCCACCATGTCTTCAGACTCACTCATCTCCACCAAAAGATTCCAGAAGACACAGCTCAGGAGAATACCAAGAAGCTGAAAGAAACATTAAAGTGTTTTTTTAGATGGATTACTAATAAATGGTTTACTTTACACCTTATCTGCAGATGAAACCGATAGTTGGTGACCAATAGTTTTAGATATAGACCCGATAGTTTGTTTGTTTTTTAATAAATTTTATTTTATTATACATTAAGTTGATCAAAAGTGAACGACTTTTATAATGCTACAAAAGATTTACATTTCAAGAACTTCAAAATGCTGTTTTTCTTGAGTGATGAATTTATATCTTTCAATTTAGGTATTTTTTAATTAAAACATGTTATACAACATACAGCTTCCTGTGCACATATAGAAGCAGATCACTAATGCAGCAAAACCGTAATTAACCAGATAGGGTTTTTTTTTATCACATTCCATCATATTTGTGTAAATGGTCCGTCCTGCAGCTCTAATTTGAGGAATCATGCATAATTAGAGGAACGTGGCTGCACAGACATGTGGCTGAATTTAATGTGATCTATTCCCTTATCTCAACGCTCAGCAAGGGGCAAGATGAGACAGAAAGAGAGAGAGAGAGAGAGACAGCAGGCTGGTTATTTTAGAAATTAAACGTTTTCAAGCATTCCATTTGGCATGACTGGGCACCAGCTTCTCCAATAAATAATAGTAAATAAAGAGATACATACATTTCAGGATAAGATAAGTAATAATAAGATGTTTCCAAAACCTGTGGCAGTCCAACCGCGCAGCAAATTCCAATAGTAGCGCCAATGTTGTCCCCCATCCAAAGGTTCACAGCATGTATGCAGCCACGTACATGAATTATTCCATCTAAAGCTTCACGCTGTAATACAGAGGAGAGAAAGGAACAAATTCGGTACAGGCGGTAGGTAATGCTCTGATACTATGACAGAAACTAAATTAAAATATCACAGCTAAAGTACATCGTAATGGCATAATGGAGGTGGCGCTCGTAATGGCTCTGATATGTTTTGCTTGGTTTTCATCTATGGAAAAAAACAATGGAATGAAGCAACCATTATAGATGGTTGCACTCGAAATGACTATCGAAGGTTTTTGTTTTCCTGTCACAGCTTCTCCTTTAAAGATCATTCCAGGCGTCAAGGTCCAGCAAATGATTCTCTCCAAATGCATCAGAGTGAGTGTTACGTAAAATGACTACGTCATTTAAAATGGGTGGTTGCAGGCCATTACAAGAATGTGGACTTAAAATGAGACCACCGAGAGCTCCACTTACCTGCTGATTTAGAGTTTTGTAGCCACATAGTGTGTTCACAACTTCTCCGACCTGATAAAAAAAAATAAATAAAAAAAAACCACACACAGGACGATTTAGTAACTTGCATATTATGTTTTTGAAAACCTTCTCAAGTGAGAAGTGGCATTTGGTCAGCTTGACGCTGTTGGTGCTGAAGAGTATTGGCAGACTTTATATTTTGTGATCTGATGACCTTTGACCCTTGAAATGAAATTCATATTCATTATTGAATTTCAGCACACACTTATAATCATGTTAACTTAACCATTAAAGCAGAGGGTCAAAGCAGTGATGGAATCTCTAATAGGACTGATGAACAGGGAGCCCATAATCAGATTACAAATAGCATGTAAACCTGCCTGCTCCCAAAAGCACAGTCCAATTCCTCTCATACATTTCGTACCATGTGACACTTCACCTCTGTTTCTCAAAACAGGTCGGCAACAGATGCCATATTGTAATATGATGTGGATTGAAATAGATGAACACCAGCGGGGCTTCGTTAATAAGAATACAGGGTGAAGAAAGTGTCAGTTCCACCAATTTACACAGAATTTTAAGTCAGATTTTGGACAATCTGATTATGCTTTCAGCAACCAATTAGAGCACAACAAATTTCCCCCCCTCAAAACCTCAGCAAACAATGCTACAGAAATGAACAGATTCCTGAACATCTGGACCTAGCAATAAATTATTTACTGAATGACCTTTATTCACTAAATTTCTTGTGCCATTAGGATTATACTTGATGAGGGAAACATCTGTCGAATATCACAGATTTATGATCTGAAAATTCTGCCTCACATAAGGGTAACTATATCTGAATTACCTAGGATGAGAATGGAAAAATAAGACAGGATGTAAAGAATATTCTAAGGATGTCTTAATTATGTTGGTGATGTTTTATTAGCTTGAAAAGGCATGTGCTCGCTCGCTCACTGCATAGTAAGCTGTCATACCGAAAGGAGAACAGTGCATTAGTGCCCAATCAACATTAATTAACTCTGAAAGAGAGAGAGAGAGAGGTTCTAATAAACAGCAGAAGAGACTCTCTGCAGCATAGGGCAGGCAAATTATATCCTCTCCATCATGATGCACTCTCTCCACTGACTCATGGAGAACAGCATACTAGAAAGCTCTCTAAGAAAAAAAAGACCAGAAAAAAGCTCAGAAATCAGCACCCTACTCTCACAGACCTGTGGGTCAGAAAAAAAGTACATTCTTCTCTCAGAGCGAAATCATGAAAAACACCCTATGGCACAAGCTTTTCTCATCAGACTACCGCGTGCAGAGCCGACATACGCATGATTAATGTATCATGACTGAAAGAAGAACATGGAATGACTAACACTTTGACGGATGCAGCAGGTGTAGGGAACGCCGCAGGCCAAAGGACTCGTGCCATTGCAGAAGTGGTACTGGTTTACTTCCCAATCCTTGTACTCATCTCCCCCACAACAAGAAAACTGGAAAGACAAACCAAGAAAGTCAATATAAAAGGAAATTTTATTTATAATTTTGAGTGACAGTTTTCTTAAAGGGATACTCCACTTTTTTTGGAAATAGGCTCATTTTACAACTCCCCCAGAGTTAAACAGTTGAGTTTTACCGTATTCGAATCAATTCAGCCATTTTCTGATATTAAGAAGAATATAAGTAACCAGACCATTTCTGGTCTCATTGACTTCCATAGTAGGTAGTCAACAACTGTTTAACTCTGGGGGAGTTGTAAAATGAGCATATTTCCAAAAAAAGTCGAGTATCCCTTTAACATGACAATGGATATATACTGTTAGCCATTATAAATAAATATTTTACATAAAGCATTTCATATACAATATAATTAAAAAATACACTACTGTTGAAAAGTTTGTGTTCAGTAATATTTTTTTTTGTTGTGGTTAAAAAAAGTCACCAAGTTACTTATGCTCACTAAGGCTGCATTTGTTTGATCAAAAATACAGTACAAACTGTAACTAGTGAAACTAAAATAATGGTTTTCTATTTTCGTGGATTCTCCATATTCTCCAAAATGGAGAGTCAGACTGGTAACTCGAATGTCGTGGGTTCTATTCTCAATACCGGCACCTATAAAGCAAGGCTTTCTCCACAGCAAAATGACTGCTCCAGGTGTGTGCTTTTGAAGTATGCTCCAAGGTTTGCAGTGTGTGTGTGTGTGTGTTCACTAACTTGGATGGGTTAAATGCAGAGTACAAATTCTGAGTATGGACATGTCACTTTCACCTTTTCACTTTCAAAGCTGAATTTTAAGCAACTTCAGTGTCATATGCTGATTTGTATCTCAAGAAACATTGTTATTACTAAAAAGTTAAAAACAATTGTGTGTAAGTTGCTTAATTTTTTAATACTGATAACAAAAAAGCTATGGTTATTCGATGAATAAATAGAACAGAAAGAAAAGCATTTGTGAAGTAGAAATGTCACATTATCAAACAGTTGTGTCACTTTTGATCAACTGAATGTGTCCTTCCTGATTTTTAAATGTGTATAAAGCTGGATTACAGAACCATTCAAAAGTTTTGACCATGTATGATGCAGGTGACTGTGTAGCGACATCATTTATATGAGATTACAAGAATGAAAGGGATTTAAATTGACACAAACTATGTGTTTCTGCTAGAAAGATGGACATTATCTATGGCTGACTTGATGTATTGTAGATCATATAGGGTGGGTGTATAAGACAATACAGCAATAAAAGAGTTAAGTAAACAACCTTCTCTTGCACGTAGTCCAATATGTTCTTGAAGTCCAGGTCATCATAGTAGTGCTTGATTCCCTCACGTATACTTTTCTGAAATAATTTGATTGTCTAAAGACAGAGAAGATTTGGACTAATTAACAACAAACCGTATACAGTAACCACACCGTATAACCGTAACAACATTCTATCTGCACTCAATGTCTTACCGTCTTTTCAAAGATCAGGGCAATGATGAAGGCAAGAGCCTGGAGAGCCAGCAAAACACACAGGACACACAGGAACTGCATGGAAAGGTTTATTTTAAGGGTTAGGTAATCCAAAATAAAATTCATCTGTTCCATCTTTCAAACACAATTGAAGATATTTTACAAGCAATCATGTCTCTTCAGAAGAGTTGGATTTATCCGCTCGATTCATATGGACTTATGTTACCATCTCTTTATGAACGTTTTGAAGCATTAGAGTTTTGGGTGAACAGACTTTCAATGCGGGACAGAAATCTCCTAGATTTCATTAAAAATGTCTTCATTTGTGTTTCAAAGACAAACAACAGTCTTATGGGTTGGAAAGACATGAGAGTGAGTAATGATGACAGAATTTTCATTTTGGGGTGAACTATCCTTTAAAGTCACAACCAAAAATAAGACCAGTAAAATGGTGGCTTGGCACACATAGATATGTGTTTAGACAAGCAACACTCACCATGTGCAGCAGAGTCTTGTTGTCCCTGAGAGATCCCACCATCCCAATCAGAGACACAGTAAACATGACAAGACCCAGCAGAATGAGAACCACAGCAGGAGCCAAAAACACCCCCTCCAGGGTGCGATTCTTCTGTCTCTCCACTTCTGCATACACTCCAATACATAGCACGCACAGGCCGAGCAACTGAGGGGAAAAGGGGCAGTGGTTGGTTTGGTAAAACATCTGTACAAGTCAGATCAGCTTACATAATTCCACAACATTATGTTTACATGATTCGATTAGACATGTAAAAAAAGATATTAAATCGATGTTTCAATTCACAACCAAGCCATGCAGATAAGTCATCTGACCACATATGTACTGTATCATTTGTGTTCCTCACATTAATCCCTAAAATGCAGATGTCATTCTCAGAGTGCTTAGCTAAATGCACAAACAATGTCAATAGAATGACGCAAATCATAAAGAAGATTGATGTAGCAGCCTTAATATCAATTTGTATCCTAACAAAAGACTACATTAGTACAAAGCGTGCTAGCTGAAACCACTTCATTTTCAATTTTCTTCCCTGACAGTTCTTTCTAGATGGTTAATTTAATAAGTCTTGTTTAGCTGCTTAATCATCAGTCAATTTCAGATTCCTGACATCTTCAATTATTTTCTGTTAATAGATAGATGATGGTGTTTTAGTGATGTGCAAGTGTAAAGGCTGCAAGCCAAGCTTAAGAGTAAAGAAAGGGAAAAACGAAATGGAGAGTATCCAGAAAGGCTTTTCTGCTTGTATCATCATAGTAAAGATACTCCAATAAGGCAGTGACTTATTGCATTTCCTGTGAGAAGACATAACACTCTGGCTAGTGAGTCAAGAAGACTACTGTGTTCCTTGTTGAATTCAATAAATAAATCTTAATGGTCACTGTGGTTATTAAGTAAAGTATTGCCAATTCTTGAGAAGCAACAAATAACTTACAGACCTGAAAGCTAAAATATCAAATCCAGACATCAAAAAAAAGTAGATTTTAGGGATGCACAAAACTTATATAATTCTTTCCGATAATAGGACAATACTTATTTTCCTGTTATGACCTATAACTGCTAAAAATACTTTATTAAAAAACATATATAGTAAAGAAATTATTTATATATATATATATATATATATATATATATATATATATATACACATATATATAATATAAACATGTATAAACAAATATATATACATACACACACACATATATAATAAAAAACATTCAAATTAAAGTACATGTAGGCATCACAACATTACAATGCACATTATAAAGGATGGATAAATATTTAAAATAACTCTTTAAAAAAAAAACCTCAAAAAATAAAAACCCTTAAAAAGGATCCCAGACATTTAACCCGTTAACAGCACTCTCTCTTAGTGTGAGCATTTAATGATGTATCATTTAATATTTTTTTACAGTTAATAGTTTTATTTATTTATATTTTAAAATGAACAAACTCTGTTATGCATGTTTGATTATTTATACCTTAAAATGGGCAGAATACGTTCAATATTCAATGTCAGTCAATAAATAGCTGATATTTTAGCCTCAAAATGCCCAAAATACAACTTTTGCATCCCTAATAGAAATTAAATTCATACCGCGTGAAGCATTTGCAGGAACGATATAAAAGCGTCTTGCGCCTTTAAATCTGCCAGCGGCGCATGTCTATTTACTAAGCCACAAATTTCTACTGAGAAATTTTAAAGTGAGGCTAATTAATATGCATCCAAAATTACCCATTAGGCACGATCAAAGTTTGTACGACTACCTGTGCGTTCAAAACAAACCCACGAGGGTACTCAATTCAAGGCAAGTGTGTGTGAGGTGAGGGAGAAACGGAGAAACAAAGAAATGCTAACATAGCAGCCTAGAATATCTTTCAGTTTAAACGCAAACTTACCGAGAATAGCATTGAATAGACATTTAGAGAGAACTTAACGAAATAATAGAAGTGATTGGTTTTTCTCAATTCCTCGTAAGACGGCATGGTGATAGCATTTAATTGAGTTCAGTTATCCTGATTCCGTGCATTCAGGTGTTAGCCGATGCCGCTAAGGCTCAATTATGAACCTTTGTTATTAGAGACACAGAGGACTGTTTTTAAGACCCGTCCGAATACATAATAAGCTCTTCCGTCAAGTATTCAACTTGGCTGTGGATTCCTCTAAACTGTTTAGAAAAACACATCAGCAGCAACTGTAAGGTGTAACTCTTCTCCCAATAATAACTTCCGCCCCGCAAAACAACATCCTAAACAAACCCTTTAAAGGGCCAGCACAGATTTAAAGACACACAATACATAGCCTAACTTCCATGGAAAACATATAAACGAGACTCGCTTCAGATATCTTGACACATTAATTGACTTGCCACCCCATGCAAGACAGATGATAGATAATATCTGTTTTATAAAACATTTAGGTTGTCCGCTGATGAACTAAATTGAACATGTCAAAGAAAGTATCTCTTTAAGATGTGTCACAATAGCTTTAATCCTCAGAAGTAGGCTACTTGTTGTCCAGTATGTTTATAAGGTATGTTCTTGCTAAATTGCTCGCAAATGTAAGATTGTTATATCATAATAGAATAAGTAGCTACCCCTTAGTTCTGTAATATTTAAAATATAAATAATTTTTAAATTCTTGGTTGTTACCCCTTCATTCTCCAAACTCAAAATATTGTTCCCTTATACTTAATATTTTAAGTACGTTATTGGTAGGCCTACTCTATAATTACCGAAGGTTACGCTGTAAAATCGCTTTAATTATGCAGTACTTTCCAGGCTGTATCTAAAGCGTTACCTAAAATTTTTAACTGGTCAGACAACGCGTTATATAAGATGCAATGCGCATTTGAAAAAGCGCGGCGCTAGAGAGCACAATTCGTTTAAATGCAAAAGACATTTTCACCGCTAGATGGCAGCAATTCCTACACAATGTCCCTTTAACGTAAATAGAACGTTCCCTTAAGGTTGGGGAAACGTTCTGGAAACTTTATGGGAACATTCCCTTTAGGTTATAAAAATAGAATCTAAAATAATCTACAGGGAACATTCCCAAAACATTTTCTTTAATAAGTTATAAAATTAAACCGAAGAATAACCTACAGGGAACGTTCCAAGAATGTTCTTGTTTGGTTCCCAAAAAAATAACCAAATGGGAACCAAATGGGAACCATACAGGAACGTTAGGGGAACGTTCTGTTTGCTGTACTCTCACTGTAAGAAAATACATAGTTTATTTTGTTACAAATATAGCCTAATCTAATACATTTGGCATGATAGATTTTAGGACGATTATTCCAGTTAAACCAGTCAAATGGCCGTGATCACGACTGACAGAGCCAGCCAGTCACTGACAGGTCATGTGACATGCCAGTGGAGGCTCCTGCCAGCCAGCTGAAGATTGAACCCCCATCCTATTCAGTCTATTGTAAACACCTTTGTGAAACAGCCAGGTGCATGGCACAGATTTGCAAAATAAACATTTTAATAATTTATCTGAACATATTGACAAATATTATTTACATGTATTCTGCTTCTGCCATTCAACATTCTAGGCCCACATTAGATTCAGTTGACATAGATGGACAATACAAACAAAATCACTTTCAGTTCACAATTCAGTTACACACATGCCCAGATTTATCAAGACCACACATGAGTGAATATATATATATATATATATATATATATATATACTCGTTTCCCCGCTCATGTTAAATTCAACCCATGAGGATGACAGTTGGTGTGTGAAATTATATTTCTGATTTCTTTCTTGTAGACAACCAGTGGTCAGCCAAATCTTGATTTGTTGAGCAGATCTTCTTGCCTGAGGATATTACATGTTGCTAATCAAAAAGAAGGTAGTGAGTGCACGCAGGACTGAAAAAAAGATGAGAGCATTAAAAGGATTGCCAAGCTATAGGCTATTTTCAGCATGCATTGAATCTTTCGAGTGAACCAGTTTCCTTCAGATAATCTTGACTGGTTTAATAACAGAAAATATCTTATACAGTCAACAAAACTAAAACAATACAATAAGAGCTAAGAAGGAAATAAAAATTACACCCATATGTGTGGGTGGAATTGTCAGCGACCCAGATGCTGTCATGATACATGGTTAATTAACATTGATGAGTTGCCACAGCACATCCTAATTATATGCATCCCCAAGTCCCATAGAGGTTCTTGAAGGAATCTGAAATTCATCTAATGCATGTGATGGACTTTCTAACCCCCCTAAACCCATTGAATTGATGGCTACAACAATGAAATTTGTATGCCTGTGGAGTAGGACTTGAATTGAGTTGGAATTGGATGGATTGTTTTTTTTATACAAGAAGAAAACAAACTAACTCTAACTGTGAATAGAAGATAGCACCATAAATGTTTCGTGAGAGATTATCTAAAAAGGGGGTTATTTTAAATCATTACAGAGAGATAGAAACCAATCATGTCTAGAGCAGAAAGAAACAAGGATAACAAAACCTGTCAGCAAAATCTCAATCAACCTTCTTTATAAATTAAAATAAGCTCTGTAAATGGCGGTTCATCTGGTATCAAAACATCCATTTGCTGTGTGGACACATTCTTGAATAATGCATGTATTCATATGGTGCATGATGGCAGTGAAATTATGGCCAAAAGAATGAAAACACCCTCTGCAAAGCGGCATCCATTCAGAAATGATTTACTGTGTCAATGTGGAAGAAGAAGGCCTCCACAAAACCTCAGCGAACACCTTTAGGATGAAGTGGAACAGCATGTCAGGCTGCATATAACACATGATGCTCCCATATCTTGTTTAACATGGCAAAAAAAAAAAATCATTAATCCCTTCCTTTGCAACCATAACAGCTTACAGGCTTCTTGGAAGGCTTTCCACTGAATGATGGAACATGGATGCAAGGATTTATGGGCATTCAGAGCAATGTTGGCTTGCAGTTAGTGTTCCAACCGATTCTGTAGCTGCCCAGATCCAAATGAAAAATAGTAAAAGTTGTGTTTACTCAACATCATTGTCCGTCATGTACATGGTCTTAACAGACTGGCTGATTGAGTTTAAGTTTAACGCGCATTCAGATGAAACCACCAGGGGGAGACCGTGAACTTTCATTCAATTACTATATAGAAATGACTTGGTCTTGGTGTAGGTAAATCATTGGCTTGATGTCGAAAAGAACTGGTAAAAGACGTTCCCATGGTAATTTACACCGTTATCAATATCAAAAGTTTGAACGTCTTAGTCTTTTTGGCTTTATCCATTATTTTTTGGCTTTTTCTGTCCAATCTGAAAGAACCAACAGCGTTCAAGTTGCATACAAGGTCTAAATGAATAGCATTTCATATTAAAAAGATAACACTCGTGCTCATATTACCTCGTGCACACAGCATCTGCGCGAGTCAGAAAAAAAATAATCTTTCAATCTGCGCGCCGCGGCACACCTGGCGCGCTCTGAATTACATATGAAGAATAGAATAAATACCGTATTAAAAAGAGATAATTATATTTGCAATTGGATGTGGGGGTGTCGTCCCTTCGTTTCCTCTCAGAGCCGCGTGTATCTGCAGCATCTGCTCTTGTGTGCGCGCGACTTCTCTTTTGGCACACGCTGCGCACTTGGCAGTGACGCTCAGAGGAGTGAGGTGTGTGTAACCAAGAGCTAAAATTGGTTTCGTGATGAGGAAAAGTGAAGGAACAAGCCGTTGCGATCTGTTCTCCTGTCTTGTTTGAAGGAGCACAGGGATCATCTTCCCTTATCAGAGGAGACAAGAAGAATACTGTTTGGAACACCTTTGCGTAATAAACTCAACAATTTGCCCTTTTTTTCTCGCAAGGGAACATGGTCGATTGAACATTAATAGCCTACGAGATCCAGCACAAAAGAAAAGAAGATACAATATTTAAATCGCACTTAACATTTTCCCGATAGGAATGGATTCGCTCATCACTTCCAATGACTTCCAAAGTAACTGGACAAACAACTCAATAGCACAAAATGAAACCGAAGTATACTGGAACCAGTTTGTGCAACCTGTTTGGAGGATAGTGCTCTGGGCAGTTGCGTACAGCACAATTGTCATTGTCTCCGTGGTGGGCAATATTACGGTAATGTGGATCATTTTGGCGCACAAACGAATGAGAACCGTGACGAACTATTTCCTTGTAAACTTGGCGTTCGCTGAAGCGTCAATGTCTGCATTCAACACCGTTATAAACTTTGTTTACTCCGTGCACAACGAGTGGTATTTCGGACTCAATTACTGTCGATTCCACAACTTCTTTCCTATAGCCGCCGTCTTCGCTTCCATATATTCAATGAGCGCAATTGCGCTCGACAGGTAAGTTCCTTCATTCCCATTCACACAATGACACGCGACATTGGGTGTCTAGTTGACTGGCGGTGCTTTTGCCTGTTCTGTCGCTGTACAAAAATGTTCAAAATTTAAATTACTTTTTTGTTTTTCGTAAAAAACAAGACCATTAAAACATTTTCCTCCTGATTGTAGAACTTCTTACCAGCCACCCCGTCTTGAAGGATCCAATTTAATATTCAGTTTTAATATTTTTTACTCCACAAATCTAAAAACATACATGTATAATACGCAACAGATCAATATTATCTAGAAAAAACTAAACCTAAAAAAAATCGAATTGACTAAATATTTAGATGATGATGATGAAATGACAATAAGAAAAGAAGACCATAGCCATTGATCAGATGTTTCAACTGCATGGTATCATTATTTAGTTTTAATGAATTCATTACATTTGTATTAATATTTAATTGTATTGATATTGTATTAATTAAACAGCTCGCAAACATAGCCCACAGTACTTTATCAGTAAAAATTGAATTAGAAGTAATATGCAAATTATTTGAGACATAAGATGGCTCTTAAATTGAGTGCATATGGGATCGTATAGCCTACTAAACGCCATTGGACCTTATTTGTACGAGTGTACCTTTTGCCAGCAACTATGGTCACAATGAATATGTTGCTATGTTATAACATTTAGCAATGTTTAGTTCTGCCTTCACAACGCGAACACAAGTGTAAAATTTCTCTTTTCATATCTATTAGAAATGATCACGGCATACAGTAACTGGCAGAGGTCATTTGCTTGTGATGTCATATGATAGATGATGATGATTATTTGTCATCCCACTCATAGACTATACAATAATCGTCATTTAGAAACCCTAATTTCTTTAGTGTTTGTTGTTGAGAGGTGATTGTGTCTGCTTTGTTTCTTCATTCATCAGTTGCCATGTCGCAGCAGCATAAGGAATTATTCACAGATTCCAGATTTCAGTTAATGTCTGAAGTTTCATAACCCCGTTCTAATTGTAAGATGTCATGTTTCCAATCTTTTGACACTGCGCAGCTAATATTTTAAAAAACATGCCTGCTTACATTTATCTACATGCAGAAACGTGAACTTCTTTACAATTCTATTACCTGAGAGACCTGTGGAGATGGAGGGCAGGCTTCTTGCGAAGACTTCACTGTGTATGCTTAGATCCTTCTGAGGAAATACTTGTCAGAGCACTAATGGGTTATTTATCTTAGAAAAAGAAGCAAGCCAAGATTACATTCTCCGAAGACATGTTTTGAAGCATACACATAGGTTTACTTACAAATAACTGAGAGGAATGCCTTGATTTTTCCTATAAAGAAGACATTTACAGAGTCGCTTTTCATTAAGCACTCCAAGTAGTTGAATACTATAATCCTGTAGAATTTGAGCATGTTTTATCTTCAGTCAGTTTTAAGTGATTTCTGTCATGCAGTGATGTGATTATTATCAACTAATGGGCAATATGAGGTTGGAAAATTGAATTATGCCCAAAGATGTAGTGTAGTAGTAAAATTTAATTAGCATTCTCAGAATGCTTGCTCCTGACAAACCTTAAATTATTTTATATTAGATGAAACCATTGAAGTCAGTATGAAATTAAAATTCACCCTATCCATTTAAATGCATTTTATTCAGCATACAATTCATTCATGCATTTCATTTTTTTTACCTCATATTTGTTTTAATCAAAATGTCATAACTCGATCTACTGTAAAAATGACCTCTCTGGTGATTGTTCCTTAACCCTTTAGTCTGCTTAAAACCCCGCCCCTTTCATACAGTTGACTATAATCAGATCTGCCCCCATCCAATCAACAACCAGGCAGAATCCCAGATATCCCTGCACTACACTTTTTTATTTTTAATATTCAGTTTTACTCGGATGTACGCCACAATACAGGAAAAAGATCTGTCTACTTTCATTGCGACTTTAAGAAAGGCACAATAACAAAGCCATTAAATACGTTTTTGTACGTACATACTCACAGGCCACTTTGTCATGTACACCTTGCTGGGTTTGAATCTCTTTTGACTTCAGAATTGCCTTAATTCTTCATGGCATAGATTCAATAAGGTGCTGGAAACATTCCTCACAGATGTTGGTCCATATTGACATTATCGCAGAAATTGAGACTGATCAGATCAGGCAACGTTTTTTTTTTTCCAATCTTCTACTGTCCAATTTTGGTGAGCCTGTGTGAATTGTAGCCTCAGTTTCTTGTTCTTATTTGAGTTTATGTTGCCTTTCTATCATCTCAAACCCATTCTGGCCATTCTCCTCTGACCTCTGGTATCAACACGGGCATTTTGGCCAACAGAACTGCTGATATACTTGGATTTTCACACATGTCAGAAAAAGAGAAAATATCCTGTGAGTGATATTTTCTCTTTTTCTGAACATTCTCTGTAAACCTCAGAGATGGTTGTGGGTGAAAATCCCAGTATATCAACAGTTTCTTAAATACTCAAGACCAGCCCACATGGTCCCAACAACCATACCACTTTAGTCACTTAAATCACCTTTCTTCCCAATTCTGATCCTCAGTTTGAACATGATGTTGTGTCTCAATCAGCTCTTCAGTAGTGGGCCACTGATCTGAGATCTATCTCAATTATAAAATCCTACTAATGCACTAAAAAGTTTGCTCCCCAAAAAGTCTCACAGTGCACCGCGAAAGGGATCATCAATGCTCACCATGTTCCCTTAATGGAAGTTCTGACGCACAAAACATAAGTCAGAGCCAACACACATACACATAATGACACGCGATAGATGTTTTTAAAAATACAAACCATATATTAATTATATTCCAGCATAAACATACATCACTAGACAGGCTATTTTATTATTTACAGCTGAAACGCTGCATACTAAACAAGCAATGTACATATCATAATGTACTTTAAATAAGAAATTAGAATAATGTCAGAAATATATCAGTTCTAATGTTGTTCATAAATACCAGTAGTGATGTTGTACATGAGGACGTCATGTCATCGGAAAAAAAATAGTCACCAATGTGCCAATGTGTAGTGACCCAGGGTCCTTAATGTCCAGTGCCCAAATTCATAGGGAAGCTACAGTTTTTTTTTTAAACCCAGTTTTCTCATATAGGCACTTTTGCCCAGATTTCAGCTCTGTTCCTCTGGTTGAGTCATTGTGGCTTTGTTAACACATGCAGACGGGTGTACATTCACAAACAGCAGCAGGGCTGTCACCTCTGTGCAGACAGATCACTTGGGCTAAACTGCAGTGTGTGACATAATTGTGTTACATGCTTTAGTAGCAACAAACCATCGCCTCTTTGTCCAAATATAACATCTCTCACACATCAACTGCTTTTACTTTTCATTTCTTGCATTTAAACGCATGTAGGCCTAAAAGTGCTGACAGGCACACACACCTCAAAGTCAAGCTGTGACGGCATGCTAAAGAGCATTTGCGTGCTGGTGAGACGGCACATGGCTCAGAGGCTCAAATTGTTATGTGTGGCAGGAATAGGATTCCTATAATAAAATTACAGGACTAGAGTTAAATTTGAAGGAAAAGCACTGCAAGCATCAAATTGTGTAAGCACACTGTCCATCTCCGCTCTCTCTAGCATGTTGTCGTTATTGATTTAGCCCTGCCGCTGGTCAGAGCGATGATCTGTTTCCCTGAGCTCCACTTATGTCAAACAGATGTGCTTGAATGTATGGGTGCTGTGTCTGACCTCTTCACCTGCTGGAAAGTGTGCCATGAGTTCGTTGTAAGTTCATCATTTACTCACTCATCTTCTCTGGAACTGTATGCGATCCTTCACTTAAAATTTTTGGGATTGTCTATCACGTGTAAGTTTAAGTGTGTGCGCCTGGTGGTGGTTCAGCTGTAAGGTTTTCCCATTGCCATTGTCAGTGGTGTGGAAGTTCTCTCATTTGACTAAATTATGAATTTTAAATTTTGAATTTGTTCATTTCTATGATATTTGATTTTTTATTCTTTATGGAACTAGATTTCAATTGAACATGTTATAATCATTTACTCACCCATATTTTTCTAAACCTCCATGAACAAAAATAAATAAATAAATAAATAAATAAAGAGGTGTTTTTAAGAATATGCTCACTCTTTTATGTAATGAAAATGAGGGGACTGGGATCTGTCAAACTCCACAATGACAAAACTGCGCCATAAAAGCCGAATAAAAGACGATCTGGTAATTGTTCAGATCTGATAAATGATTTGGTGATTGTTCCCCTCTGCCTAAGATCTAAAATGCATGTCAAAAGTCACATAGACTGCAAAAATGACACATTAAAACTATTAATTGCCAGATGGGCTTTTGCATGTGTCAAAACCAAGTGTGATTGCTGTCAGTGGTGTCAACATTGATTTGAATGCTGCAGAAGAAGAATTCCAGTGAATAACAACAGATTTTAGTCTGTTCTTCACACTTTTTTCCACAATGCTTAAATGGTGCTTTTTGTCATTTTGGAACTAATCTTTCTCCTTTCACTTTTATTATAGATATCCTGCATGTTCTTAAAGGATTAGCTTGCTTTAAAAAAAAACTTTTTCTGATAATTTACTCACCCCCATGTCATCCATGATGCCCATGTCTTTCTTCAGTCGAAAAGAAATTAAGGTTTTTGATGAAAACATTCCAGGATTTTTCTCCTTTTAATGGACTTCAATGGACCCCAATCGTTTCAAGGTCCAAATGACTGTCTCGTTGCAGCTTCAAATGGGCTTAAAACGACACCAGACGATGAATAAGGGTCTGTTTAATGGAAAAAAGTTTAGGTTTTGTAAGCTCAAATGCTCTAGTTGCTCTGTTCTGTGATGCACGTTCGTGACTCTCCTGTTCGAACTCGTTCATCAAAATGAACGAATCTTTTTTCGAGTCCTTTGGTTCATTCAATGAACCAAATGACTGGAAAAAAGATTTGTGTCGTTAAAAAGCCCTTTGAAGCTGCACTGAAACAGTCATTTGGACCTTGAAACGGTTGGGGTCCATTGAAGTCCATTTTATGGAGAAAAATCCTCTAATGTTTTCATCAAAAACCTTAATATCTTTTCGTAATATCTTAAAAGTGTTCTTAAAAAGTAAAATAATCCTTTAATAGAAGTGAAAGATTTGCATTCATATTCACTTATTTGTGTTCCACAGAAGAAAGAAAGTCATATGGGTTTTAGAGCAACATGAGGGTGAGTAAAAGATAACAGATTTAACATTATTTTAATGTGACATTGGTATTCTTGACAACAAAAATATTCTATGTGCATAGCAATCCATGCAGGGACTCGAAATTTGCACAGAAGAAAAACAATCGTCTGACACAGCTGCCTAACAATTGGCCTGAACCTATAATTTATTAAAATAAATTGATCATTATTCAGGTTGTGAATCTACAAGACAGCTGCGAATATTAAGACTAGGGCAATCCAGGAAGTTGGAGACTAATTAAAAAAGAATGTAAATAAGGAGAAGGAAATACATTTTTTTTATTGGTCAGAAAAGTTTGTTCCTCAAAACTCTCTGCACAAACCAGAAAGAGACTTATTAATGAAGTCACTGAGAGACCAGTTGTCACTTTGAAGGAGATTTTCCAATAAAGGGATTAAAAGTGAACCCGGTCAACCATATCAAAATCACTGCTGAACATTGGCTCACATGGAAGGATATCACAAAAGACACCATTACTACCCTGCCGGAAGTTTGACCAATAGATTTCATTAACAATCCTTTGAAAATGTAGAAGAATATAGAAAAATCTAAAACAGAATTGCAATTTTGTTGCCGAATGCTGAGATCATTTCAATAATCAGCGATGCAAACAGCTTATACTTTTATGCAAAATTTGCTGTTTTAAAAGCTAAATCAGCCACTAATGTGATGTACAGTACCTTTTAAAATAATGTGAAGATTGGTATCTACAATTTACTATATACTGTATAAGTGGGATATTAACATCATAATCATTCGAATAAGAATCGCTTCAATTCAATGGGAATTCAATGGGATTCTATATAGAACTATAAGGTTCTTGACTCAATTTTAAAGAACCATTTGCAATAAGATTCTATTTAAGGATAAATGTATTAATTATGTTTAACAGTTTGATAACGTATGTTTACAAGCTGTTTAATTCATAAAATCGAATCAATAAAATGATCTCATGATAGGAACCCCTAAAATATGAAGCTCCTGACAGAAACCTTTAAGGTTCTGTATAAAATCTTTTCTTCTGAGACACCACACATTTAGTAATGATGGAATTCAGAATGAGAGTCTTTATATTTTTCAAGGCATTGTATGTGTGGCTAAAACCACAAGAAAAATGAACACCAGACACAGATTCTAAGGGAAACAAAGAAACGTCTGACAAAGCCTGACCTTCATACCATCTCACAGTCTGAAAGTTGTACATTGAGTGCTGCATGGTTTCTCTCAGCTAAATAAAGTGAAATAATCATTGCCACAAACTGATAATTGGAACATATCCTATTAAGGTTTTTGATATCACAATGACACATTTGCTTGTTGTCAACAAGCAAATGCATCATTGTGATAAAATGAGCTCTGCAATAATAGTAGATTTGTGCGGATATTAGTTTTGGGTTTATGCTTTAGTAGGCTACAACAAGTTGTTAGCCTATATAGCATAAAGCCAAAACTAATAACCGCACAAATCCACTATTGTTGGTACTCAATATATTTGTATGCTGTGTGTGGGGGATTTACTGGGCTCCATTTTATAATGATACAGCTCCATATTGGAGCAAATGATTTAAGAGGATTTATCTTTGATACAACTGAGGATCTGCTGGACAGAGATGTGTGTGTGTGTGTACATAAGTCACTGATGTGTTGACTGCCTAAATTGTTTAGAGTGCAGAGCAGCATCTCTTGCTTTCAAGCACAGCTCGAGCTGCAACGTATGAATGAAGATAACAGTGAAAATAACTGTGGTTGTGAATAAGAGTGAATCTGTGCTGAGAGCCAAATCAACAAGCAGTCAGGTTTGTCTTCATTGACACACAAGGTTTTCTATACTCTTAGAAGAAAGATTCTGTAGGCCTGTAGAAGCTTAAATGGTTATTTTATGAATTTAGTTTTAAGCTACGCTATCTCACGACCAATTCGTACGAGTGATTAATAAGTGGCTAATTCGTACTAATTCATACGACCTCACTCGTACGAATTCGTACGATTTGTATAAACCCACGTGATGGTTAGGTTTAGGGGCGGGGTCAGGGGTAGGTCACTCGTACGAATTCATACGAATTGGCCAATTCGTAAAATATGTACGATTTAGCAAATTTGTACTAATTCGCACGAGTGAGGTCATATGAATTGTTATGAATTAGCCACCTTGTAAAATTCGTACGAATTCCTGTGAGATCAGGTTGGTTTTAATTTATATATATATATATATATATATAATATAATCAACTCAGTTTTAGTTTTAATTAAATGTTATGAATTAAACTTTATCACAAATTTTAACAAATTGCATCATTTTATGAAAGTATAATGCAATAATTTTTCCATTTCTCCTTAAATAAAACCTTTTTAGCAAAAAAGAGTTGAGTCAAAATTGAGTTGGTCTTTTTTAAGAGTGTAAGGAACATTTAGAACACACAATATTTACTGAACCACTAAACTGTAAAAAATATTGTTGGTTTAACTTAAAAAAGTAAGTAACCTGGTTGCCTTAACATTTTAAGTTGATTGAACTGGTGAGTTAATACAATGAAGGAGATTGATTTAATCATCAGAAACTCAAAATAATAAGTTATCACAAGTAAATAAATTATTTAAGTTGATTTGACAAAAGAAAAATGTTGTGATAACAAATCTTGAAAATATTTTTTTACAGTGTAAAGTATGGGCATTTAATTGGTAAAAAATAAAAATATAAAAATCAAAATTAGATTTTTTTTTTTGGGGGGGGGGGGGGTGGGGTGGGTGGTTAATATGTATGAATTAAATAATTGTTCACTTTAAGCTCAACTGGAAATAAGCTTAAAGTAAAAAAAAAAAAGATTGTTGAAAATAATACCTCAGCATTCAACAGATGTGGTGTTCTTCCACAGATATATGGCCATCATTCATCCCCTGAAGCAGAGGATGTCTGCAACACAGACCAAGGTGGTCATCTGGGTCATCTGGGTTCTGGCTTTTCTGCTGGCCTTCCCCCAGTATTACTACTCTGACACGGACCAGCTGCCGGGCAGGGTGGTCTGCTACATCGACTGGCCTGAGTACACTCTCCTGGACTTCAAAAAGATGTAAGCATCTCACTTTTAACTAATCAACACATACTTATCGCCCATGCTGCCTTTTTGCAGATATTGGAAAATATTTAGGTTTAATATGTGCTTCAGAGATTTATGGCTGTAGACTAGGAAATTTCTTTTCCAGATCGAATTTCACCCACATTTCCGGATATTGCTGGAAATATTATCTTTATGACTCTCTAATTTGGAGTAATCAAAAATCAGTGCTGCTTTCCCCCTAAGTGTTTACTTATATAACAACAGAGAGGAGCTTCATTAAAGACAACATTAAACACAGGAAAGTCATGGTCCTGAGAGAGAGTAAAGGAAAAAGTACAAGACTATTAAAGCAAACATAATTGGAAATCTTGCCCAAGGGTAAAAACAATGACTTTACAAGAGCATACGCTAATGACTATTACTCCTCCGAGCGGTGGGGTATACTCTCAAAAAGTTCGCTTGTATTCAGATTGATGTTAATGAATATGCTGAAGTGTTGAGTTCTAATATAATGTGCAGTGAAAATGGTGCACAAAGCTGTCGTCCGGTAGGGTTCAAGTCTAGTGAGTTATCATGAGCGTCACTTTGTTTTAAAATGCGGTGAGGACAGTTGTGTTGGGGAGGGGGGGGATGCACAGATGTGCCTGTTATGATGTCACAAATCCGCTTAGCTCATGAAATACGATTATACACAAATATCCCTGCTAAACAGAGAACTGGTTTGATAAATAGTGCATTTGATGTACTGATTTAGATTTCAGGTACTGAGTGTTTGCTCATTTCCAAGTTCAAACTGAAAAGTAAATCGAGATTAGAAATATGTAAACGTGATTTAAACAACTCTTTTGATAGATTAGAGCGTGTGTTACTTATAGTTATAAGCAACTACAATGAGCACTTAGCAAAACAATAACAATGTCCAGCACTGAATTATTATTCATTGGAACACACTAAGACTAAATAAAAACTTCTGCTCAACAATTAGAGATTTTTCTTCTTAATTAGATATATTGGCAGAGAAAGACACCATATAAAGAGGTGTTACTATCATTTATCAGCCATGCTTTAAAAGCCTAGTTTCTCATTCTCTCTTCTGTCTCTTTGTTAGATCGTCTCTGTACATTTCAATCTCTCGTTTCTGCCTCTCCCTCTGTTTTGTACAACATTGATAACTTTCTGGTGTGCTTGTTATATTCCTCCTACTCTCTGCCTTTACTGCGGTGAGAGAGACGTGCTAGTCCTTCTGTGTTAGTTAGTGAAGTGATTCATTATAGTTATCCACTTTACACGCTTAGAAAAGACCAACGTTTTATTTTGTGTCACCATTCTTGGTCGAGTTACACTACTTGTGTAACTGTATTTAAATAGGGAAAACATGGATGTGTTTGTTCGCTTTTCTGGTTTGATCCTAATGAATGAACTGCAGTTACACTCTAAAAAATGCTAGGTTGTTTCAACCCAAATTTGGGTAAAAAATGGACAAACCCAGCCATTGGGTTACATTTTTTAATTACATTTTTAACCCAATGTTTGAGTTCATCCATATTTGGCCACAATTGGGTTAAAACAACCCAGAATTTTTTAGAGTGTAAGTGCTATCAAAGTGTCTCGCGCTAGAACGATTGAGTGCACGCTCTGAGACGAGAGTATCAAGTCGTCTTAGTTAAGGGAATAACATTGTTTAATATGAAAAAATGGTGGAGTATCCCTTTAAGCACCCCAACATCTCTCTCTCTCTTTCTCACTAAAACTCATTTCACATTTTTTCCAAACTCCCCTCTTCCATTACCGTGTCTTTCACACCAGTTAAGATGTGATATAAGACCTTTTTGCTGGTGTTTCTAACAAGGGATATGGAAGCTAACACATCCATTTTTGTATAACATATTTATCTAAAATTCCCCAATTCACAAACTGCAAGGAACATTTGTGATTATACCCCTGGTTTCACAGACTAGTCCCAAGACTAAAATACAAGTTTGAGCTGTTTTTACTGAAAGCAACCTGCACTGACATATCTTAAAATATGTCGATGCCGTTGTTCTGTCACACCAAGATTCACACCAGTTTTTTTCACGTTTATGAAAGCTACCTAAATGTAGCGTGATACTGGCTAAATTTAAGTGAAGCCAGGCCTAAATCTCCTCATTTCACACTAAAAATATCCTTAAACTGTTAGTGGTCCCTTTTTTGGCCAAACTGGATGTGAACTCCATACAGCTCCCATACTACAGTATATTCTCCATTGGAAATGAAGAACTTCCTGTCAGTTGTTTGTCAGAGATGGCGAAAAGTCGGCTTACAGGCTCAACTTTCCTGAAACTGATAAGGAAAATGAGAAACTCATTATCCTTTTCATCCCATTCCGTTCCCGCAACTCTCCAGCAAAATTGATTTTAAATAAGTCTTGACAAAATCCAAACACAAGTGGTAACAGGAGACACATTTGAAATGCATGTTACCAGGTGAAAATGCTAACGCATCTCGACTGACCACTTGTGACCCATCTTACAACCAGATATAAACTTAGACTTGTTTACAGGAATGCATGTTGTAGTTGATTTTTTTCTTGCCTCATTGGCAAATAGTTTTTCTTGAGGATAAACATCACAAAATATTATTAGATTTATGCATTAAACAATAAATAAATAAATAAATAAAAAATGTCAATGGGGTGAAACTCCCTTGATGTGTTAAAGTAGATCGAGGGGGGGGGGGGGGGGGGGGGGGGGACTTGTCTGGGAGTATTTAAGACTCAATTGGGAAAGCTTGCCTCCTCAGACTGACATCAGAGGTTTTTCAATAATTTATAGAAAATGTTATATATAATTTGATATACCTACTCTGAATTTGTCCTGTTAAGCTACAAAATGATTAATAGTAAGGTCTAATTGGTGCACCTTCTTTATATAATTCCTCAGAGTTAGTCATTGAGGTATTTGTAAACTAAAAACCAAGCCAAAAATAAAAAAAAAGATATTGTGCAATGTATACCAGCAACTTCTAGCAACATCACTGATCTTACAACCATGCAGGAAGTAAAAACAGCACAATCAGAGCCACATGAGGTTGGATGCTCTCAGCGGGAGAAAAAACTGTCTTCAGCAATGTATGCTGTGTGCCATTCATCAACGCCAGCTTGAAGATTGGACTCATAATACTGCAATCTTCTTGTTTGTCTTAAATGAGACACTTTCTTCAGACCTTCGCACAAATTTCACACACATATATAAAGTCATACTATACACAGCTTGTAATTGATTGTAAATATCAAATTCATTTAACGAAGATAAATCCGCTCATATTCAAATGCTCTTTTGTAAAACTACTTTTTCAGTGTTATTGCCATCCATTCAGCAACTGACAGCATGTTGTTGTAGCACTTATTAGTTTCATAATGAAACCATAATGACTAGTACAGATGGGTTAAGTGTGCCAAACTGAGATGAGAACTGTCTCGTGTTAACATAATAGATATCTGATTAGAAATGACATCAGGTCTGTTTTACAGCCCTCGAATTTGTTGTGAAGTGTTGGACAACGCACTGTCTCACTCTTATTCATGGCTTTGGCGTGCTGGGTGTTATAATAGACTGCAGACACATGCCAGAGAGTATAAATAGTCTGCTGTGTTATGAAAGCTCACATGCGACATACCTGACATGAGCTCACATGCTTATGTTCAAGTGCTGACAAATTATCTGTATGTTATTACTCAAAAAACATTCACACACGTTTACAGTACTTTTGCTCTCACACATGCAGACCACACAGAGGAAATGTTTTTTTGCTTAGAGAAAGACTAAATGGTTATGTTTCATTTAAAGTCACCATGAAATGGGACATCTTGTCACATGCATGAGACCACAACGTTCCAATGGTCCAATGAATTCACTATGGTCAAAATCACATCCTGTCCTACATTTTGTCTTGTTCGAGAAGACGTTTCACTTGGATATATACGTCACAATAGGGAAGAAAACTTAAGTTTCAAGCGGACTTTCTTTCTGTCTACCCCAAAAATTCTGTCATCTTTTACTCACCCCCATGTCTGTCCACACCTGACTTTTTATCTGCAGAGCACAATATATATATATATATATATATATATATATATATATATATAGAAGAAAGTTGGGCTCCAAACAACATTAGATCCAGTACTGCACGATTGATCAAAAAAATCGGAATCGTGATATGGCTTGGTGCGATTGCGTTAATATGTGTTGCATGTTTCAGAGTGAAGCGAGGCACTGTGTTCATTTAGATGAGCATCTCGATTTGCACTAAACACTGCTCTACACAAACTAATCTCTAAATCTGCTTTGAGTTTGAGTTGCTTCCAGCCTTGGGTCGCTAGCGTGCCTCTGGAAACACAACATGCATCAAACATCTTCTTAAACTTGTAATGAGAAGCGCTTATAAACCGTCAAAAAAAGAGAAGCTTACCTGTGCTTTCTGTCCAAAAATAAAAAGCTTGAAAGTTTTAAAATGAAGAAATTAATACAACAGGAAATATCACTATATTTTAGTTTTATACTTAAAGGGATAGGCCTACTCCACTTTTTTTTTTGGAAATAGGCTCATTTTACAACTCCCCCAGAGTTAAACAGTTGAGTTTCACTGTTTTCAGGTGCATTCAGACGATTTCTGATATTTAGAAGAATATCAGTAATCAGACAGTGTATGGTCTCATTGACTTCCATAGTAGGAAAAAAATATACTATGGAAGTCAATGAGACCAGAAACTGTCTGGTTACTGATATTCTTCTAAATATCAGAAAATCGACTGAACGGATTCGAAAACGGTAAAACTCAACTGTTTAACTCTGGGGAGTTGTAACATGAGCCTATTTCCAAAAAAGTGGAGTATCCCTTTAAATGATTATTATTCATTTAAGTACTCATTTTTTTATTTTACAATGAAATATTACAATAATGGTAGTTCTGTTAAGTAATAACATTTTTTTTTTCATTGTTAAATTGTGCAACCCTACAAATAAGCACAGCAAATCTGGAGCATCACATTAAACTGAATTTTAAATCACTATTTTTACCAGAAACATTGCAAATTTTGCAGCCCTACTTTCATTGTGCAAACATACTGAAAGCATTTTCAGAATATGTTCCCTAGAAGAAAGTTTAGAACCTCATGAGAGTGAGAAAATTATGGCTGAATTTCAGACAGAAACCATACTTTTAAGTAAAAGTCTTCAGTTTGATCTCATTGCTGTCTAGGAGAAACAATCAGGGTTTTAAAGAGATCCAATCGCATACTCTAACAGGAGACTTTGAGGTGGGCCAGTATTATACCTCATCGAATCCCCCATTACCCTATTCATCCGAAACGAATAGATAAACAGCCAGACTTAATACTGCAAAAGCGCACTTGCACAGAGGCAGTTTTACGAATATCTACTTACATAGTCCAGAGGTAGCTAGATATCACGTTATAAATCACAGTATTTTTTAAAGATTAAATTCAGTGTGATTTTTGAAAAAAATGCAGAGATTTATGATGTTATCTCAGCAGCCTTTCATCGTGTTATCTGGCTCTGTTTGATAGCGGATCACAGATAACACATTCTCCACCATACTCAAGTCAATTGATAGCTCACTAACAGCATGTGGCCAGTTACAGTTTGCTTAGCCTGGAAGTTAGATGTTTTTGGGCGACCCACAGGCTTCATCTCTCTCTCCCTCCGTCTCTCTCTTTCTCCTTCTCAGCTCTTGCGAGAAAAGGGGGAAATTGAGTTCTCCTCGGTCTGGATTCTGACAGGGTGTGCTCTGTGCAGCACTGATTTCAGCAAATTGCCATGAAACTCACATTTTACAGAAGAACTCACATTGCCGTTTGCCATGTTTTAATGTACAAATATCAACTAATATGAATATGAAAATATGGTGTCTGAAGACAGAACAACTGAAAAAAGCTGAAAAGTGAAAAAAAAAACTGAAAAAAGCTGAAAAAAGTCACATTCAAGGAGAGATTCACGAGGGGGCAAATGTGCAAAAAATAATTAATTACACATGTGTGAAATTATATAAAAAAAAGATTTTTAAAAAATTATCTTTATCTTAAGCTTTTTATTTCATAGTATCTTATGCTGATTCAGCCATTACTCCAGTCTTCATATTTACATGATCCTTCAGAAATCATTATAATATGCACATTTGCTGCTCAAGAAACATTCATTACTATATTATTAATATCAGTAGTAGCCTATTTTTATGGAAACCAAGACATTTTTTCAGGATTCTTTGATGAATAGAAAGTTCAAAAGAACAGCATTTATTTTAAATCGACTTTCTGTAATAATTTAAAACTTGTTATTGTATAAAAAGTATAAATTATGTTTTCTTTAGCGTTTTTTTCCCTACAAACATTAATGAAATGCATAAAACCATTGTCTAGAACACAAATTACACCATAATAAATGTTTTAAAAATAACAAGTCTCTCAAAATTATTACTTATTACTATACTTATTAACCAATTTTATTATGCTAATTTATTGTTTAAGTATTTTTTATTAACTTTTTTGAAATAAAAATATAAAAATGTAAGCATTTAAAGAGAACCAACAAATAATTAAACTATTAAAATAGATCAATTCAACAATTTCATAACCAAAATAAAGTTATTTCAAAGAATACATATTTCTTTAGACTCTGGATGGCAAAAAAAAAAAATCACCACCCCCATCTACACAACTGGCCACATTATTTACTAATTTGGAAAATTCCATAATTGGTCAAGCATTTGGTGGTAGCGATATGTTGTAAAACAATGCTAAATAAGGTATAATCACTCCGTCCGACACAAACCATATCAGATGTTCCAGTCTCTCTCCCTTCCTGTTTTTCCGATTTTTGACCGACATGACTAAATCCTGAAAGAACATTTTCAAAGATTGTTTTTACAAATGTTCCCCTCAAGCTGAGAGATCAGTGGAGTTTTAGTGGAGATGTTAGAAGACATGCAGAGGTGAGATATATAATTAGGTTTTCATCTGGTAGTCACATTGCAAACTTTTACCAAATCCTGGGCTCGATTTAAATTAAATAACTGCCAATTTCTCCCTCTACTGCAAATATGTATTTTTTGGATGACAAAAGCCACATAGATTGTATTTTTACCTAAAAGCATTCTCATTCTACCCTGTTCAAAAAGCAAATGAACAGGGTAGAATGCTCTGGTCCATAACCACAGACATATTGTGATGCTCTTTATGATCCATCTCCCTAAATTTGGTGCTGGAACTTGTATTTTACATCATTAGTGTGCTACTGCTGCATGAAAGTCCCTCACACTGTTCACTCGTGGTAATAAACAGACACTCTAAAAGGCGGAATCCAATTTGGAAGTGTGATGCTGTGTGAGACATCGCTTCTAAAGAAAGGACGTTGAAAGGAATCAGTCTGGCTGGCATATTGTTGCATCTCTTCATTACCTCGGACTGTGAATTGTCCAGTTGTTCTGACATATGGCATTCTAATTTACTCAATAACTTAAGACCACAATTCACCACTTAACTACTATAATATTTCATACAGGAACTGCTCAATTTTCTTGATGAAATTTCCACAGCCACAGATGAAAAATCACTTTTTCTCTGGAATTTGACCTTGCTAGTCTGAATACGTGGCATCAGAATGAGTGTTGTGAGTCGGGTGGGGCAAGATGGGCCGCTTGTGCTGTCATTATTTGGCACAACCATAGCTCATTAATATTAATTAGATCACTTTTCTATCTTAAACCATCCAGCAGCCGCATTACGCAATTGATAATAGTTGCAACTATGAGCCAAAACTTTGTACAATTCAAATACTAAATTGATGTACTGTGCAGATGTGCTTGAGTTGTAAGTTATATGGCCCTGTAGACATTCTGTGGAGATAGACGTTTACAAAGCAAATGTTACATGGATATAGCTTTTAATACTAATAAACTGATTGAAAAGATTCAATCTGTCAGGTTAAAAGAGTTCATTTGGGATAGTTCATCCAAAAATTCTGTCATCATTTGAGAAGAGAGAAATTTAATTTTCTCTCTTCTGTTGATATTTTGATGCATGTTTTTTTTTCCATTGATGATGATCCACTTTTTTTAATCAATACAATGAAAGTCAAAGGGGTCCAAAACAGCATAATACCCCACTGACTTTAATTTTGTAGAGAAAAAACAAAGACATTTTTTCTAAATACCTACTTTTGTGTTCCACAGATTAAAGAATGTCATACAGGGAATGAAATGAGAACGAGGAAATAGACAGAATTTCATTTTTGAGTGAAGCCTTTGAATTCTGAGATTTCTAAACTGAAAGGTAATAATTTAACATCAAGGATGCAATCATATATAAATATGAAAATATATTATAAATATAAAAAACGGTTAGTTCCAGGTCTTGATTCTGATTGGTCAAAAGCTGTAGTGTGTTTTATTCATGTCTTACGGTGGAGTCTCTATCGTCATCACCGGCGGCCATCTTGTCACAGGCAAGCTTTCTGGCGGGAAAAGCTTTGTGGTACCTGATGTAAGATGAGTGATAAGCACGAACACAAATACTCTTATCTTGTTGAAATCTTGATGGATTAAAACCACTGTATTCTATTTGCCAGGCCATTCGATGGCAATGAAATACTATAGATTGAACACGCAAATTGCCTTTGTAGTGTAACTGAAAAGTCTTCCCTTTTTTCGTTGAAAAACGGCAAGTCTCTCACCCTCTCTCGATCACCCTTTTTCAGTCTCTCGCCTTCTTTTTTAGGCTACTCCTGTTTTCCTGATTGCTCTCAACTGCTAGGTAAATTATGAACGAGACATTATCCTTGGTCAATGTGAGGTGCCTGGACAACCTTGCTTTACTCATCAAAATTCCTTTGTGCTGTACCTTATTGTGCTGTGTTCAGCCATGGAGAAGCTGTTAGTTCGAGGACAGGGCAGGTGAATGGGGCCAAGTACAATTCTCCTGATGACAGCATTCCACCTGTGTCACTAAGGAATATGAAACAATGGTAGTATAATTAATCCTGGCCTTGTTTTTCAGCTCCCTCCAGGAGAGAATCATTGGAAACAACAATATTACCGAGATTTTGCGTTGTCTTCAGATTGGCAGGTGGCATTCTTATATTAGTATCTCTCAGACTGGCTCTTATGTGTATACAAACAAGGTGCAGTGTTGTTGGACTCCAGCAATTTTCTGCTTTTATTCTGCCGAAGATAAAAAGTCAAACAGGTTTAGAATGGAATGAGGGTGAGAAAATGATGACATACTTTTAATATTTGGATAAACTATCCCTGAATATAACATAACATGTAATTAATATTCAGTGACACCACAACTCGCCTTGTTCTAACACTCACTCTGACACCATACAAACTTTCATTAATTCCAATTCATTCAGAAAAGGGATTTTTCATCTGTGGATGTGGAAACATTAAGAAAGGAAACACTGTATTGTCATTTGGCCATGGTTTTGCGAGTGAATTTTTAAGGGATACTGCACTTTTTTGGGAAATAGGCTCATTTTACAACTCCCTCAGGGTTAAACGTTTGAGTTTTGCCATTTTCTAATCCATTCAGCCGATTTTCTGATATTTAAAAGAATATCAGTAACCAGACAGTTTCTGATCTCATTGACTTCCATAGTATTTTTTTTCCTACTATGGAAGTCAATGAGACACTGTCTGGTAACTGATATTCTTCTAAATATCAGAAAATCGGCTGGATGGATTAGAAAACATTAAAACCCAACTGTTTAGCTCTGGGGGAGTTGTAAAATGAGCCTATTTCCCAAAAAGTGGAGTATCCCTTTAACATGTGGTGCATTTTAATACAGTAAGACTGTAAACCGAAGGAAAATATGATTCAATTTGATTGGTGTGTTTCAATTACTGGTTTATTTAATGATATACACATTAAGCAGTCTATTTCACTTTGTAATTGCTGTTGAGAGATTAATATGGAGTAATATATTCATCATTGACTTCGTATGTCTGTTATTCTGCATTTGATTAATTTGATTCATGATCTTGGCTCTTTGCCAGACTCAGTGTATGAGGGGTAAGGAAAGAAATGTGCTTTGATTTTCCAAACAGGCAAAATTACTCAAGTTTGACAGAGATTTGGCAAAGCAAAAATGTTTGGAGAAAATCATGGACATTATACATTACTATCTACATTAATACTTCACTGAGACTGACTTGCACCTGCTGATTGAGTCATTTATTTGCAAAGGCTGTTTGCATTTAGCATCCAGTTTACTAATGTGCAGCTTACTTACTGTATGTGCGGCCATGTTTTACAAATTTGTTCCCTTTTACTTGGTTTTGCACTTTTAATGTGCAAAGAAACATTAAACAATATCAAAAATGGGAGATAAATAGATAACAATTTGCATATTAAAATGGTACCAAACAAAATGTAAAAGAGGATCCAAAAACAGAGTCCATTTTAAGCACACCCACAAACACACACTGTTACACAGGGGGCAACACAAATCCATAGTGGTTGGTTAAACAGGATTTTAGGCAGATAGTGAATAAGAATGCTGAAATTGTGTACAAAAACATCTAAATTATTGAGTTATATTAATATCTATCTATCTATCTATCTATCTATCTATCTATCTATCTATCTATCTATCTATCTATCTATCTATCTATCTATCTATCTATCTATCTATCTATCTATCTATCTATCTATCTATCTATCTATCTATCTTTCTTTCTTTCTTTCTATCTTTTTGAAGGTACTTTGTGTGTGTAGCAGTGCTGATTTACTTCCTCCCTCTCCTGGTGATGGGCTGCGCTTACCTGGTGGTGGGTTTGACTCTGTGGGCCAGTGAGATCCCAGGAGATTCGTCTGACCGTTACCAAGAGCAGCTGAATGCCAAACGCAAGGTCTTCATCACATCATCCTCTTGTTCCTCCTTTTTCCATCATCCTTTAAGCCCATGATGACACACACAGTCCGGGTCAGACACTGAACGCAGAGTTTACAGAGCCGACAGAGTTCACACGACATGGCTACATGAAATAATCACTATTCATAGGGAGAAAGTCCGTCTGCTTCTTTCATCTGTATTCCGTGTGTGTGGGTGTGTGTGTCTGACCCATTCACCACACCAGCATGTATGTAAAGATATACCGTTTTCTCTCCACAATCTACTTTACATTCTATTGCTATTGTTTTGCTTTACTGTAACATTCTCTTCTTCCTTACACAAAATATCTTAATCTATCTTCTCTGCACATATTGCTGGTACATACAGTATGATGACACAATGTGACTACCTCGGAGCGCCTGAATGTCCCTGTTTTAGGTTTGAGCATCATAAACATCAAAGAGTCTGTGACAGTCCACTGGTGACTGCAGTGATTTGCTTCTACATACTCTGGCTCCTGGCAGTGTGTGTCATGGTGGGATTCATGCTGATTTCAGGCCCTCTTCAAGCTGTAGATGGATCATGAATCTCCAGTGTTGTAGAACAGGAGTAGGAATTTGACCTACCTTTCACAGACCTAGTCCGGACAGGTGCAGCTTATTGACTGTGGAAAATTTAAAGGCAGCTCCTCTGTGGTAGAACAACAGTGACAAATCCATTAAAAAAATGAAATGCATTCGCTGAAAAACATGTTATTTGAAGGTGCACTCAGTAATTCTTTGTTTTTGCTGTTGCATTGGTCAGTATGGGTGACATTTTGGAGGTATGCTGAAACAACATGGATGCAGCATCACACAAAAGTGGTTACTTATGTTATTGTAGAAATGTTTTCGGAGGCGTTGCATGTTTTCGGAGACATTTTCAGGTGATGAGACATCAACTTGTATAAAAATGAATGGGAAAAAATATAATGCTGCAGTCCTGCCTTACAGTTAAAAAAGTTGCCTGTTAGTTCACTCGTGAATGTGTATTGACATTAGCCAAACCAGCCTGTATGTGTAATTAGAGTTAAAGAAGCCAAATTTTAGTTTTAAATGCGACGGCAGCCATAGTGCGCCAGAACTCTCAGCACACACCAGCTTACTGGTGATGAAGACAATCAGTGTGTATATATATATATATATATATATACCCCTACTCTTTTGAAAGACATTCTGGGATTTTTAATGACCACAGAGAGTCAGGACCTCGGTTTGACGTTTAATCTGAAGGACGGTGCTCTTTGACAGTATAGTGTGTGTCCCCATCACTATACTGGGGCATTAGGACCCACACAGACCACAGAGTGAGTGCCCCCTACTGGCTTCACTCACACCTCTTCCAGCAGCAACCTGGTTTTCTCAGGAGGTCTCCCATCCAGGTACTAACCAGTCTCAGCCCTGCTTAGCTTCAGTGGGCAACTAGTCTTGGGCTACAGGGTGATATGGCTACTGAAAATGCGAATCATCATGATGCAACTCACTGCATGTGAAATAAAACTTTTAGCTTTTAGGCTACTGATATGACTGTATTCTTTTTATGCGAGTTTACCTCATTTTAAACAGTTTTCAAAAGAAATATTCATTTCTTATAATATGCATTTGTTTTTGATGAACAAAAATTACTGAGTGTACCTTTAAAACAGTAGTGTGTGATTTTAGCACCAAATGGAATTGCAAAAACTCTTAGGTTTCACAAATACTTTCCTTATCATCCTCAACTAGTAGTTCCACCTAAACTCATGGCATTATTTGACCCAATTTGTCTGTCGGGTTGCCACAAATGATTATACTTTTTTGTGGAAATCAACCTGCATATGCCTCATTGTCACTTCACATTACAGTAAGCTGGGGAAAACATGATAAAACAGAGATGCTGCTAATTTGATGCTAATTTAAGCTTTTTTTTAGAAATTTGGCTACTACACAATGCATATTTTTAGCTTTGGGCCATTGGACCACCTGAAATCTAATGTTGAGAAAATGATGTCTGACAGCATTCTGGCAGCTTCCGTACAATGTAGGCAGCATGCAAATCTCAGGACAGACACTGTATTTATAGACATGCACCAATATTGAAATGTTTTCTTCTTGCCTAACCTTCAGGTGGTGAAGATGATGATAGTGGTGGTGTGTACGTTCGCTGTTTGCTGGCTCCCCTATCATGTCTATTTCCTGATTTACCAGTTCTACCCACACCTGTTTGAGCATCCCTTCATCCAGCAAGTCTATCTGACTATCATGTGGCTGGCAATGAGCTCCACTATGTACAATCCCATTATCTACTGCTGCCTCAATGACAGGTAATTTCACCTGGAGTGAAAACACAGTAATTGACGCACACACACAGTCACATCTAGCTCTTTCCAGAGTCGCTGAAATATTTCCTGTAATATCATTATTGTTCGAAATGATCCATCTTTGTACCGTAGAATACAGCCCAATGCTGTGATGTATTATTCTGTAATGTATCCCGGTTTTACCGCCTCACTCAGATGCTAAAAATCCATTACGCATGCCTTTGAAAGTCAAAGTAATAATATCCTCTAGTCAATTTTCACATTTAAACTCATCATTATCACATCTGTCTATTCTTCTCCAACATTTTTGCACGCATCCTCAGGTTCCGTGCCGGATTTAAGCAAGCATTCCGCTGCTGTCCATGCGTCCCTGAGGGATCCTACGAGGGTCTAGAGCTCAAGTCCACCCGGCACCTTCAAACCCAGACTAGTTTGTACAGGGCCAGTCGAATGGAGAGCACCGTGTCCTGCGTGACACAGCCGTGTGAAGATGGCCACAAGGTTACCTTTGGGAGCATCAGAGCGGCTTCTGGGAGGCCGGCAACTCACAGCCCTTCCAGGGAGTTCACCTCCAATGGCTCGTCCTCTCGCAGTATTTCCAAGACCGTGTCGGAGACCTCCAGCTTTTACTCCAGTAATAACCTACAGGAATAAGAGCACAGAAACACAAGAGTCAAGCAGGACGAATGTCGCCATCTTTTGCGGAGATGTATTCAATGTAACCCCCCCCCCCCCCCCCCATCCAGTGTAAATCTTGAGGATTACCTCGAGCGTGTGCAGATGTGTTTTAGCTGGTTGAACACAAACAGCAAGTGTTTTTCATTTCAAATGATCCATCCATTCTATTCATGAGGTTTGATTATGATTAGAGGAACATTTACATTGATTTTTTTGGGGGTAATGCTTTCTTACCAAAGTTGTGTAATTGACATGTTGCATTGTGCTGACTTAAATGAGAGTCTGATTGAATGATCCTGCAATCACTGAAGACATTTTAAAAGTTTACATTAATGGATATGTGATGCAGTGGAACAATGGGTCATTATACTGTATATATTGAATATGGCCACTTAAATTGGTCTCTATAGAACAAGGACAAAAAAAAAACCCCATACACCTCTTAATCGCCCAAGATGGCCCACCTTGCTCAAATGATTAAGAGATAATTTGAAACCTCACATCATATTTTCACTGCAAGCACATTCTGCCTTCAGAAACTCTCAACTGGCAAAAAAAGACACCAAAAAACAACAACCAAAGGGCAGATATTACATTACTGAAAATGTCACGGTAGCTTCGTGGTCAGTTAGAGGAATGATCCAGCCTGTGAAATAAACATGAACCATATCAGTTGTCAATATAAACACCTCCACAGGGAAATTAGATGACTTTTCAAGGTGTGCCTGGAAACACAAATGCATGCGGTGAAAGCTCGGATTTTGTGCTGCTCTGAAGAATAGATCTGGGGGGAAATGTGCAGAGAATTTTTATACTTGTTTTTTTTATCTGTCTGTGTCTTTTTCTTTATTTTCTTACCCATTTGCTTACTTTAATTTTATTTTTTATTTTTATTCTTTTCGTAATTGACCCTTCACTAAGCTCCGCCCCATGGTTACTGTTGCCACCTTGGATACTTGCTGTTGTAGAGAAGCAGAAAATGAAAAAGGAATTGAAAAATCATTAGGAGATGAGCAGTGTGATTATCAGTGAAATATGATCATAAAATAATAAAAATTATTCAATTTTAATAAAAAATATTAGATTTTATTTTTAAGTAGGCTAAAATTCATTTTGAATTTTTTGAATGTTAAATGCTATATAATGATGTATTTTAAAAAAAAAAAATACATAGTGATAAACTGCATTGACTGCAAGTGAGAATTGAGGCAAAAGCTTCTCAGTCAGCAGAAAGCAAAACACCTAATTTATAAAGAATTAATGAAAACATTAATAATATAAATGATTATGTTATCCAGGTAATTTTGGCATAATATTTTATGAGTAGCCTACTATGAATTCACCAGCGGTGGAATATGTGAGATGGATAAGATGTGAAATCTCCCTGTCAGACCAGGAGTTCCAGAAATGGAGCTAGGGATCACTGACCTGCGCCTCCAAGTTTTGTTGTGATTTTGAGTTGTCCCTTTCAAGTTGCACCGCTATGCTTTGCATATAGGCTTAGGCTTGTTCGACTTCATGCAGCGCTGCGCAGAGTCGCGGACTGATCGGTGGTTGACTTGAAGAAGTGCATGCTGGTTAGAAATGTTGTCTTGAGACAGTGGGCAACGTCACATCACTGTAGCCTATGGCAGTAAAGTACCGCTAGAGCGATTTGAGAGCAGAACAGACGACAGAAAACAAGCTTGGAAGACACAACGAGTTCCGTGTTTATTCTGACGCCTTCCGTTCCACTATTTCTCACAAATCTCTGTTTTTATAACAGTAAAATTGTATTCATGTAGTGGCAATGTTATATTGTGTAATGTTTATCAAATTAAAATGTAGACCCCACTTCATTGGTATTTAAATAGTATAGGTTTATGTTGAACTTGTACGAACAGACGCTGTATTAGCGCTCTGAAACCTATGTGTATTTGACATATTGCATTTATTTCACTTCAGCTGTGATGCAAACACCGCGCGAGCGTCAGCTACGGGAAGCTGAAAGTGAGTTCCTCGGCCAATCCAACCCGATCTCACGACCAAGTCGTACGAATTCGATGAATGATTAAAAAGTGGCTAATTCGTAACAATTCATACGACCTCACTCGTACGAATTAGTACGATTATGCTAAATCGTATATTTTACGAATTGGCCAATTCGTATGAATTCGTACGAATGACCTATCCATTACCCCGCCCCTAAACCTAACCGTCACGTGGGTTTGGACAAATCGTACAAATTCGTGTGAGGTCATACGAATTAGTATGAATTAAACATTTTTTACTCATTTGTCGTATCCGTACGAATTGGGCGTGAGAAAGTGTTGGACAATCGGTTGCTAGGCTGCGGCTGGATGTAAACAATCTGAAAAGGATCGAATGCATCTTTTATGTCAAACCATGAAAAACAAGGAAACAGCTCATCGCATTGTAGGATAAAGACGTGTTACAGCAGTACGGACTGACAGCGATATCTAGAAAGTTATAACCTAGCTAATTATTTCTAAGTATTATTAAGTTTTAATAATGAGATGTTATTTTAGAAAACCTAAAAATTTCTTCTAGATATCAGTCTGCATATGTGATGGACATTGTTTGCTCATGTTTGGTAGCTTTTTTTGAGGCATCTTGAGTAAAACATCTAATGACCTGAGCCGGAAATGATGCAACCTGTTTTACAGAATACTGAAGTTTGTTGTGCGGACACTAGCTGCTACAGTTGCTGAGATCAGTAACATTTGTAAGGCGGGGCTTAGTGACGTACCAATTCTGTAGTTATTCTATTGTACAAGCATTCGTGCCCAGTGCCCACACACATCTCCCTCGCACTGGACAAGGCCAAAGTAAAATTAGATCTTTAGGCACTTCCCTGGATACAGTCATATGATACTGAGGTACACAGGATTACAGGACAAAAGCGGTGAGGGGGTTTTAAAAGTTGCGCAAGGGATGTGTTATGGGGGGTTGAAAGAACACCTGCTGTTCTTGACTGGGATTGTGCGAGTGGTGTCTGTTTTCCAAAACGGAGGAGCGAGCATGATTGCGGGGCTGTGCTTCATTGTTCACACAGTAGCAGAAGGCTTGTTATGGTGCAATATGTTCCGAATATTTCAGTGCAATTTATAACATATTGCACTGTAATGACTGTGATCTGAATGGCCCTGACTGTTTGGCAGGTGCTGCTTCCAGGAGTAAATGAGCCACACTATGTTCCTGATGTACAAATTTTACTTTAAAAGTCAGAACCATCAGTGATTCTTTTGCACTGTCACATATGCCATCACTCTAAAGTGTGCCAAACAACTATTTAGTAGTCTTAACAATTTTAATTAAAATCACTGGTCAGGAAATTAGCAATTGCACAAATTCTAGAGAAAGTAACTTATGGAATAACCTTCCCGTTTGTTATCTTTAAATGTTTGAGCTGTGTGGGTAAACGTGCAGAAAGCTGTTTACAAGAGTCCGTGTTGTTCCTCTCAATGTTTATGGCTTCATACATTTCAAAATGTCTCCCAGTTCGTTTAATGTGAGACCAAATATTCACTATTCAATTCTGGACCGGCCAAAACATGAGCCTGATGGTCACTTCTTGGTCTTTGCAATTTGGGCAGGATCATTATCTCATTAAAAAATAACATCTAATCACTCCTCTTTTGACAACAGCTTTTCATTTGTGGGAAGCAAGCCATTCTGCAATATTCTCCTGTACTCCAAAGCATTAAAAGACTTTTCACAGTGAAGTAGCTCAGCAATACCAGCTGCTAAAATCGCTCCCCACACAAAGACGCCTCTTCCTCCATGCTTCACTGTGGTGGAGGAGCAATTATTATTATATTTCTCAACAGATTTTCAAAGATACCATTCTGGAGCATCACCATGCAACTCGTGTTTCATTATGATTTACCACTTCACACACAAGTTCCCCAAATCTTTGATGTTTTTCTGAGACAGCATTGGACTTTTAAGTAGGGCATTTTCTTAAATTGCTAATTTCTTGACCAATAAGACAATCAAAAGCCTCTTGTTTTGCCATTTTGGGCTTGGCCCATTCTATGACTAGTCAAAAGATATGATTAGTTGGGACTTTTTTTGCTTTTGAAAAAAGTCAATGCTCACCAAAGCTAAAAATAAGTTAAAATATTTTAAAATAGAAAACAAGTAACACTTTACAATAAGTTTTCATTTGTTAACGTCAGCTAATATATATTAACTAACATGAACTATAGAAAGAACAATACATTTTTTACAGTATTAATCCTTGTTAACGTTGGGTAATAAAAATACAGCAGTTCATTGTTTCTTCATGTTACATCACAGTGCATTAACTAATTTTAACAAATACTCATTTTGATTTTAATAATGTATTGGTAAATATTGAAATTAACATTAAGAAATGCAGTTCATTATTAGTTCATGTTAACTAATGTAGTTAACTATGAAACAAAATTATATATATATATATATATATATATATATATATATATATATATATATAGTAATTATTCACTTACCTTCTGGTCATCCAAAACCTGTTTTTTTTTTTTTTGTTTTTTTAAATGCAAAATAAGATATTTTGAAGTCACAAAGCCAAAACCCATTGACATTGTATGGACAAGAACGGACATTTTTTTAAAATACCTTTTGTGATCCACAGGTAATAAGCAAGCCATACAGTTTTGGAATGGCATGAGGGTGAATAAATGATGACAGAAGAGTGATAACATCCCCCCACCTCAAAAAAATGCACATTTTGTTTGTCTGCCAGTTTGGGTTTTGTGGTACCTCTGGACCGTTTTTATCTGTGTGTATGAGCACAGGAGGATTTGCTCTCATCAGCTCTATCTCTCTATAATCAGAGTAATTACCCAAGAGAAGAGAACGCAGAGGGGAGAACAACAGCTGTGTATGAAAGCATTCACACACTACCCTCCAGCATTCCTCACATCCCTCCAAAGGCCTTTCTACATGGCTGCATAATTTCACTCGAAGCTATTATTCGTGTCCGTACGTAAACAGGGTGAGTCTGTGTACGTGCTTTAAACATACCTCTTCATGAGTCCAGCTGGTATATTTCATCAGTTATTCAGAAAGAAAGACGCGCTTTGATTTCCATCCAGCACAGGAGGCCTGGGCTGCTGGTTTCGCTGATTTGAAATGTCCTGTAAGACTCTGATCACAAGAATTATTGGCAACACTTTCATGACAAGTCTCTTTCCAGCACAGCCGTAATGTAGTTTTTATGACCTTTCCCCCCCCTTTTTCAGACCTTTTAAATTTATCAAGTTTCGCTGCTCTACCCTTTGGTTTTCTGTGTTTCTCTTTCTTTGTGAAAAGAGAAACAGCGCTGCTGCTTCCTTGTGTCGTGTGTTTGGGATTTGTTGTCTAATAGAGTTGGCGCTGATCCATCTTTCACAAACACTCTCTTTGCAAAACCTGCATTACAATGTGACAGGTTCACAAAACAACATCTGCGCACTTATAGTTAAGGTCAGATCAAAATGATCAGGGACCTTGGTTTAAACTTCAACTCCTTCTGAAGGACATGGGGCCTCAGGTGCATTCTTTTATCATAGGTTTTATGCCTTTTATCACAGCAAAATTCCCAGTGTTAAATTAACACTCCTGGTGTACATATAGGACCAAATTAACACTCCTGGAGTTAAATGGACCTATATGTACGTTTTTTTCCCCCACATCAAACTTTTTTTTAATTAAATCAATTACACTATTATATTACAAAATGGTGTACAGATAATTATTTATGTATATTCAAAAAGTTAAAAAAGTAATTCAACTTTGATTCATATATTTACACATTCATATCTGAAAGCACATCTACAGCAATGCGTTAAGAATATGACTTATTAAAGGGATAGTTCACTTTGAAATTAATTTTTAACATGTTTTAGTTTACCTCAAGGGCATCCAAGACTTTGTTTCCACCGTATTTTCAATTTTGATATTTTTAGGTCCAACCGTTCTTGTCTGTCAGTCATATAATGCAGGTCTATGGTCACCACCACAAAGAACATGCACAAAGAAGTCCAAATTAAACATGATTTAATGATTCAAACATGTAAGTACACATTGATGACCTAAGACACGAAACGAGCGGTTTTTGTGAGAAAACGAACAGTATTTATATCGTTTTTACCTCTTGTAACCACAGCCACATCCAAGTGATATGAACCCAGGGTGGACCCCATAAACTTCCATTATATGACAGACAAACAAGAACGGTTTGACCTAAAAATATCGAAATTGAAAATACTGTGAAAACAAAGACACCTACATCTTGGATGCCCTTGAGGTAAGCTAAAACGTATCAAAAATGAATGTCAAAGTGAACTATCCCTTTAATAACGCTATGTTGCCTGTTAACCAAGCTAAATAGTCTTAATTATATGCTTTTGGCAATTTTTTTTCTCCAAAATATGTTTGTAATATATTTTAAAAGAGTTAGTTCATTATACTGCAAGACTGCACATGCATCAACATCTTGAAAAATCATATATAAGAATAAGCTGAACTTTCCGTGCCAAGTTGTAAAATAACTGCTATCCACTTTTGCTTTCAATGTTGTGATGAGCTTTTGTAAATGATTTTGTATGCTTCTGCTTTGTCTAATATATATGCGAGAGATCTGTGTGTGCTTTGAAGGGAAGATTTTGAACTTCTCCATTTGGCATTAGAAGTCGTGAAGCAAATCAAGCAGGTTCAGCTAGGATTGATCATGTAAATTGTTTGTGACACAAAATGAGCCAGTGAATCTATTAAGCAGAGAGAAAGACACAAGTCTGCGTCTCACAGTTGGGCAGAGCTATTGTCTCGTTGAAATTCAGCTCAGTTTGTCTGGTCAGATGTTGAGTTGTGCCTTCGTCTGTGGAGCAGGGTTGATCTTTTTTGCTCTTATTAGCTGTCAAAAAAAATTCATAAGTCAATCTGTTCTCTTGCCGCCCTCTTTTCTTAAGAAAGTTTTTGAGACTTGTGGTGAATAAAGAATTAAGTTATGTTTAGTGCTTTAGTTGGCTTTGAGATCTGCATTTACAGATGCATTTACATTTATAATGTAAATTATACATTTTAATTAGTAATTTTAAAATGCTATTTTATATAACATTTGCATTATTTTACAATGATTTGTTGCTACATGTCGTTTATTTAATTAAAAAAAGACTGCACTCATTTTTAGGGACGCAATCTTATTTTTACATTACTTTTTCTGTTGATCTTTAGAAATACCAATAATTTGATAACACTGTCAATGTAATCTTTACATTTATATCCATTTTTCATGTACAATGTTGTCACTTAGCATTTAAAACTATGAATTTTTTTTTTGTTAAATTCTTGTAATATATTAAGATAAAAAAGTATGGAATTTTACTGTAATGTCTGCCATTCATCAGTTTTTAGTCATATAACATGCAAATTATTGGCTTATTTGTATTACTGTAAACTGGCTGAATAAAACAATCAAGGGGCCAAATCATTAGTAAATGAGCAGGCAAGATAAAATGTAAACAGAGATCACTTGGGGCTTAACAAAGATTAGGACTTTACAAAGTCTAATTCTGCCACCTCTCATGGAAGCCATTATTTTTCCTTTTCTCAGAGCAGCATTTCTCCGAGGAAATGGAAAAAGTACAGAGGATTGACAGCAAGACCTCATGGTGATTCAATGGGATGTCCTGCTAATACTAATGAAGTCAGAGTTCAGAGGATCTTGAAGTCAGTCAGAGGTTTTAAATATGAAGAGGTTTTTCAGGGAGGTTGCAACTTCAAGGATGATTCTGATTTATAACAGTGTTTACATTATTTTTACCTGATCCTTTGTGGATTAGAAAGAGAAGATAGTCTACGGTGGTTCTCTTCCGCCCGAGTCAGTGCCTCTGTTCAGCTCTCACAGCCTTGTATGCTAAATAGGAAAGGCAAGGCAAGTTTATTTATATATCACATTTCATAAAGAATAGTAATTCAAAGTGCTTTACATATATAAGAATAAGAATAATTAGAGCAGTTTAGAATAAGTTAAATAAAGGACAGTACAGTAAAAAAAAGTCGGACGACCATTGGCACAGTGCTCATTCAGTAAATGCATAGCCAGAAGAGTTTTGAGTCTGGATTTGAATGTGACTACTGGCGTAATAGCTATAAGCAGACTCTCCTTGCTTAGAGTGAATCCTTGGTATTTTTAACTGATGTGATCCTAATGATCTGAGTGATCGGTTTATATTCAGTGAGCGTATCTGCAGTATATTGAGGTCCTAACCCGTTGAATGATTTATACCAGTAATAATACTTTAAAATCAATCCCAAATGTAACTGGGAGCCAATGTAAAGACCTGATGACTGGTGTGAAATGTTCATATTTTCTGGTTCTGCTCAGAATCCTAGCAGCAGCATTCTGTATGAGCCGCAACTGTCTTTTAGGAAGGCCAGAGGAGTCCATTACAATAATCCACCCGGCTGGTGATAAAAGCATGCTCAAGTTTCTGTAATTCTTGATTGGAAACAAAGCATCTTGCAATATTTTTCAGATGATTGAATGTTGATTTATTGCTTTGACATGAAACTAAGGTCTTACTCTGGAGGCACACCAAGATCCCTAAAGCTGACAAAAAAACATGCCAGTCTCATACATAAGTGATTTATTTCTTTCTAGAAAAATAAAATGTGTACATTCTTAGAAAAGATTGTGGTGAGAGTAAAATCATTTGTGAATTCACACTTTGAAATCAGTGCCTGAAAACAAATTATTGTCTTTCTAAAGCCTGTCTGCATAGTTTAATAAAATGGTGAAATGTGTAGTTATTCGATTTCAAAAGATGTTACAGTTCATCACTAAACAATAATGGTAGGCTATTATTTCCCTCATTGTGTCATTGTAAAATGTTTGTATTGGACAACCAGTCGCTTATGTCCCTTTAAGTTGTTTAGTTGAGTAAAGCAAAAATGCTATTATAAGTCGAATGTTATCTGCATTTAAAAAATAAACAATAAATGGTGTAAATTGTTTTTAAATCAAAAGTAGCTTGTCTTGACTGCATCTGAGAGTGTGTTGAGCAGAGAATCCAAACTATCCCCCTTTTGTTTGTTTTGCCTAGAAACATGATGTCATGTGTGCTGGCATTTATGTTTGTATGGCTAGCCTATGTCTCTCACTCTTCTTTTCTCACAAACCAAGGCAGGCTGAATCAGTGCTGTCACTTGAGACTTCAGGGATCATGTCAATGTCAGGAGCGGCCATGCATGTGGCGTAAAAACGTAATTGAAAAATCCCAAAACAAAACAAAAACAATGCACGCATAAATTACCGTATTAACAAATATTGAACACTTTCTCTTATGTTTCGGGACAGATAGGTTAAAATACTGTTATCTAAATATATCCAGATTGAAAAGGAGAACGAGAATAACCTTCTAAGCCGCAGTTCAGCCTTTGCCTCCGGAGACAGGGTTTGTAGGAGGACGCGAGAAGGAGCTGCTCGGGTGCCCCTCTGGTTTCTCTTTCCTGACATCTTTTTCCTTCAGTTTCCCATCAAGCTCTCCACGTGATTAAATAATAACAACAATGATGTGTTTGGCCTGCAGCGGACGCATTGGATATGACAAATTAAATTGCCTCTTGTTGACAGGGCATGTGGAACAAGGAAGAGAGTGCTGGTCATTTTTCTTTTTCTGTGACGCCGCGTAAAAAATAGCTCTTACTCTGTTTTATATTTTGGATTTGTTTCTCTATCCTCTCTTACCTTCTCTTGCATTTGAAGTAGATTTCATTTCCCACATTGCTATGCCCTTGGTATTGGGCGTCCTCAATCTGAATCTAGCATCATTTTGTTGAGAAACACGGACTAGCTGAAATTCTGAAACAAACGGCAGCTTCGTAGGCGTAGCTAATCAATCTGTTATTTACTAAAAACTGTTATTTTTTTAATCCACATTGAATTGTATGCATGTGTCGGTTCAAAATCAGCATAGGCTACATCAAAATTAGCATATTCTGAAATATTCAGACGAGCTCGTCTGACACCAACAACTATGCCACTAAGCTATGCCAATCAAAACTACAAATCTATATTAATATAACTCACAATGGAAATATACAGATGGAAGTAGTCTACTTCAAATTGACTAATTCATATTAAAGGGATACTCCACTTTTTTGGGGAAAAAAGCTCCTTTTACAACTCTCTCAGAGCTAAACAGTTGAGTTACACTGTTTTCAAATGCATTCAGCCAATAGAAGAATATCAGTAACCAGACAGTATCTGGTCTCAATGACTTCCATAGTAGGAACTATGGAAAGCAATATGAGACCAGAAACTGTCTGGTTACTGAAATTCTTCTAAATATCAGAAAATTGGAATGGATTCGAAAATGGTGAAACTCAACTGACTCTGGGGGAATTGTAAAATGAGCCTATTTCCCCCCAAAAAGTGGAGCATCCCTTTAATATCACTCATAAAGAATGTGAATACATAGATTAAAATTCAGATCAGCATTTCAGAACATCAAGTACTTCAGATCTACAAATTTACATTAATATCACTTATAAAGACTTGTAACAGATTCAAATTCAGATCAGCTTTTCAATATAACATCAATCACCTCATATTTAGAAATTTACATTAGCACTATTCATCAAAGTATTATGATAATTGATTATACATTTTGAGCACTGGGACAGACAGGGTTTTTTTTTTTTTTTTTTTTTGGCTGCTGGAGATTTTAAACAGGTAGCGCTCAACAAAATTCATCGTCTGAGTGATGTGCTTGGGGTATTCGTATCCACGCTGAATACAAAATATGTAGCTAAGAGGCACTCCATTGCCTCCATCACATCCATTTCTACGCTCACAATGTTGACACCCTCCATATTGATGCTGGCTCTTTTTGCATAGAGGGGGTTTGAAGCTTCATGAAAAACTATAGTCGGAGTTGGCTTTACTGATTCCTGCAAGTTGGAAAAACATATAAATTACTTGTGAAATAAATTAGAATACAGTAGTCTCAAAAGTTAAAATTCAATTAAAAAATATCATTTCGTCAACCCCATTTTGCCCCCAAAATTTTATATTATTATAAATCATCAATCCCCTACTTTGGAAGTCAATGGTTCCAGTTAACTGTTTGGTAACTGACATTCTTCAAAATATCTACCATTGTGTATCTTCCACAGCAGAAGAAAGAAATTCATACATGTTTGAAACAAATTGAGGGTGAGTAAAGGATGACAAAATTTTCATATTAATGTCATTCATGTGTTACCCTGGCCTGCTTCCAGTTCCTTAGACACCACTTAATAAAATTATCATTCATAAAGTTTGAAAAGGTTAAAGTGAATCACAGGAATGTTCACATTGGGCTGTTTACAATTATCTATCTAGCATCATAAAAGCATTCTGAGCTGAATTGCGAGTACATTTAACCATTAGCCGCAAGGGCTATTCTAGGATTTCACCTTTAGGGGGTGGAACCGTTTGTGTCTATCAGTCATTTAATGAAGGACAGGTCTATGGTCACCACTATGGTCACCACAAGAGCATGCACAGAGAAGAACCACAGCTACAAAGTGCCCGCGCCCTCAGATCACTTGGACGTGGCTTCCAAGAGGTAAAAACGATGTAAATACTGTTCGTTTTCTCACACAAACCACTCGTTTTGTGTCTAGGCCATCAATGTGTACTTACATTTACGAGTCCTTAAATCATGTTTAATTTGGACTTCTCTGTGCATGCTCTTTGTGGTGGTGACCATAGACCTGCTCCGTTATATGACTGATAAACACGAACGGTTTGACCTAAATATCAGAATTGAAGCTACTGCGGAAACAAAGACACCTCTTGGATGCCCTTGAGGTAAGCTAAAACATATCAAAATTTATTTCAAAGTGAACTATCCCTTTAATATAGTGAGATGATTCCAATCTTATTTGAGACCATGTGAATGTGGCATCCTCAAACAGTGTAAACAGACTTCACCTGCTCATGACAAAGACTGACGATCACCTCCCTTTAATGGAAAGCAGTAAGGAGCTGACATTCCCCACTCTCATTTATCCCCTTTCAGTCCCTTTCTATATCTTTCACTTTCTCTGCAGGAGGGGATGTTGACATTCCAGCCTGGAGGAGGGTAGGATAACCCCCACCGAGACCATGACCCTTAGTAGTGGAGCACAGGATGAGAAACTCCTGCATTAGCCTCTTCCTGCTTCCCCTACCAATTATAATTCCTCAACCCGGTGAAACCGCCAAAAACCCAGTGAGGTTGATGAATTCCCTGCTAGAGGTTTGCTAAAAACATACACTTATAAAAAAGTTATCGTAATGTCTGATCATTTTTACATTAGGGTTTTACAACTTTTACATCTTATGTTGCTAGAGAGTAATGTTATAAGTTATAATGGTTAGTATGTTAACATTATATCATTGTATCAGTATACAGTTTTTATAGTAAATTTAAGTTTAATTCGTGAAATCTAAAATGTTGCTATACCATAATTTTTACAGTAAAGTTCTGGCAACCATCTTTTTAGATTATTTTTTAATAAATTTGACTTCTTTTTGTAGATGACTGTAGCATGGTTCATTGTTATGGGAAGAAGAAGGCGGGAACCGGCGAACGTTCAACAAGTTTAATTATAAACAAACAAATACAAAATGAAAGTATAAGCCAGCAGCCCCTCACGGACAACTGCTAGCACTCAAAACGGAACATAAAATCACAACGTAATGTCAGGCCTGTTCCTCTCTCGATTTTCAATGTCGTCACTCCTCTTTTATGCTTCCGCTCTTCCGTGACAAATGCGAGACTGGTGCATCTCATTGCTCTCACGTCCCTCGGCCTCGTCCTGGTCGCCACAATGACCATTTTGGCCGATACCGATAACCGATAATTCTTTATTTGAAAGCCGATAACTGATATATTGGACGATAATTCTAAAATATAATTTTTGAGAGCCTGATTACCAAAGTAGAAGTCTCACCATTACATGTCCCAAATACACAATTTTAATGTTTTCATAATCATTTTATGTCGCCATATGACATAATTGCGCTGCACATTGCACTTTATTGTACTTTTCTTTTTTAAGTGATTCCAATCATATTTCAAGCACTTCATGAACATCATGTTGAACACACTGTTCATCTGCATCTTCATTTGCGTAGGAGGTGTCTCAGCTGAAGGAAATAGTCATTAATATATCAGCCAACATTTCTTATCAGGCCGGTAACGATAACAATAATGAAAAGACATCAGCCGATACTTTTTTATTGTGGACTTTGTTTTCTCTGAAGCATTTTCACAGCTAACTTATGCATTTTTCTCTTCAGTCTCAGCACATTACTTAACAAAAACAGTGAGTGCCTGTAATGGTGTGAACGACCACACTGATGTGAGCAGGTGCATTATGTCCTGTTTCACAGATGTAGATATAAACACCATGTACTGCATCAAGTACCTTTTATGCATTGAAATGTTCTGTAATGATGGAAACTAAAAGCTGCAAATACTGTATAAACCCATATTATTTGCATTTTCCACGGCCATTTTATGCCTGGTAATTAATAGCGTACATTTGCATCTCCACCACAGTCTATAGGCTATATCGAAAATAAATGTCATTTTATAAGAAGACGTCACGTGATCCATCAGCATGAAGGCGAGCACAAACTGTTGTCTTGAGGGAGCCATTTCGCAAGGAAGAGGAACAGTGTGGGTTCCTGTGACTAAATCAATGGTCTAGAAGACAGCTGGAGTTCTATTGACTATGTGTAAGGAGCCAGTGGTTGTTAATATAACAGATATGACACATTGATGGACGACCTGTTTCTCTGCCTGCATTTCACCCTTCCTTCACTAATGGAATTAAAAGACTATATTGCTAGATCCCTGCCAGCTGGATGCAGAATATAGAAAACAACTTTGACGTTCACAAAGATATACGCATGCACATCCATGCATACACAAATATGGCCTTTAAAGGCCTTTTTGCTCGGCAAAAGTGGGTTTATACCGCTTCCCATTATATCATTTTGTCTATTTTCTCAGCTCTTGGTGAGAAATTACCTGGTCATATTAAAGGTAACTACTGATTAAACGTAGGTTTTCTTCTACAGTGTCCTTTAATGACTGAATCGGAATTTATAAGTAAGATCACGGGAATCAATAACCCAATACAGCCCAGTTGTGCTAAAATAAATATCATGAGACGTCCATCATCAGATGATGACATGGAAAAGTTAAGCCGATTAGGATACTAACCTCTCTTTATCTCTGCCATTGGCAAAGACTCTCACAGCGACGCCGTGTTAAGTTATTGTAAACACATGGTGAGTTATATTGTTGCTCTTGTAGGCAAAAAATTAGTTCATTGTATTCTTATTTTTATTTTTTGCATTTTACTCATCAGAATACAAGTGTAATCGCCAGATTACAGGACCAAAGGACTGCAACCTATTGTGCTGTCATAACTGAGTCTGGAGAGTTGAGCCTGGGATTGGGCGACATGGACATCCACAAGCAAATACAAGAGCAGTATGTACGTATATTCAAAGAGTACAATACCGTTTAAAAGTTTTGGGGTCTGTGAGATTGTTTTTTATATGTTTGTTCTCTTAGAGGCTGCGTTTATTTGATCAAAAATACAGTAAAAACAAATATGGTGAATTATTACAACTGTAATTTATTCCTGTGATGTCAAAGCCTAATTTTCAGCATCATTACTCCAGTCTTTAGTATCACACAGACTGTAAAAAAAGATGGACGACGCCCCCTCGCTCTTTTCCATCAGAGAGAACTGAGGCCGCCAGTGTCTCGATATGGCGCTGACATCTCGAACTTGAGTCTGCGCACTTGCGTGTTTGGGGACCAGTCATGCGCAGTTGTGAGCAGGAAGTAAAGCCGCGAAATCAAGGCCCCGCCCTCATTCTCGCTGAATCAAACGCAAGCACACGCCCCGCACTTTCATTAAGTTGCCTCTGTCTGCTTCTTTCCTGTCCAATGATGTCTGCCGATTGCAGAACCTTGTTAAAATAAGGTAAATACAACTACTAACCACATAATCAACATTATTAAAAAAAGTCCGCTGGTGCTTCAGTGACAACCTCGCACAGAGAACCTGTCAATCACAGCTGTCAATCATGATGTCAGAGCACCGTTATTTTATCATCACATAACTAACTAAAAACAAACTTATTTTATTTTACAACAGTACTGTACATTGAGGGGAAAAATATGAATGGCAAAATCTATTTCTAGGATCACAATGGGATAATTGCTAGATGATGTTGCATCCTGAGATAATAAAATCTCTGAAATTACAATTTGATAAAACAGCCATACCAAAAAAGCTTGGAAGGTTGGCTGGAGGCCATAAGCACCCAGTTAAATCACTAAATTAAATCCCTGAATCTGATTTCGGGGAATCAGATTTCTGTTTTACTGTTCTGGAAATCTTGTTTGGAATATGACATCATGTAAATAGCTGGGGATTTAAGAGGAAAATGGTTTCCAGGGGGCAAGACTGGGTCATACTTCCAGTTTGAGCACTTATTCAAACAATACCTAATCCAAAAAGGGTTATATGTAAATAAATACTAAATACACGGCTACACAATTTAATGGAACTTCGAGATTTATGAGATTGGTGGTGAATAAAAGATGGTTTGACTTGCATGACCATGACCAAGCATAAGAGTGTAATGCTTGTGGTTTAAAGCTAATCTTTTTTGTTTGCTTCATGGAGTATGTTCAGTAAAGTATAATTCATAAACCTTTAACCACTAGCTGTCCTCTACTTTCTCAAAATAGAGTTTAATGTACCGGAATAAAATCAACTCGTTCCACCCACTGCAACTTAAGTGACATCTTGTTTAAAACTTTCCTTAACTAAATTTAGACCAAAGGCATGATCTCTTAGTGACTCAGTTTAACACTAACACACACACACACACACACACACACACACACAAATGACTGAGGAACCACTGGTGCTCTTCAATTTTTTTTCTTTTTCACACATATTTTTGCACTTGAACATGTGCTCATGGTTTTTCTCTCTGAGCATGTATTTACTTAAGTTCAATTCAGATTACTGTATCACATTATTTTGCAGTATATCTTAAAGATTTTTTAAACAATATGAATTATTGACCTCCAATCAACAATGACTGGTTAAAAACTGCTTGGAGTAAGAAAGTAACCGTATAAGGAGCTTAAATTCTCTAGTAGACTGAGAAAGATATAGTTGTTTCTAATAAGTTAGAAACAGTAACACTGCATGGAAACACCATGAAAACACCACAGACACTTTAATGTGCTTTATTAGACAGACACCTTTATCCACAGAAAACAAATCCTATACTTCAACACTAGTCTTATTGTTAAATCTCAGTCTCTCATTTTCTTGATTTACCTTGAGTTAAGAGTAACATGTTTGTACCATGCCTAAGAGACGACGCTATTTTATCAACTGGCAAACAAAGCAACTTTGAACTTTCAGATATACCATGTAGTCATTGCCATAACAATGTAGGCATACATGGCGGCCATAAAGGGATGGACATGGCTAGAAACAATGCTCAGGTAGGCTGTGGCATTTAAACAATGCCAAATTGGCACTAAGGGGCCTAAAGTATGCCAAGAAATCACCCCCACACCATTACACCAGCACCAGCCTGCACAGTGGTAACAAGATCCATGTTCTCATTCGGTTTACGCCAAATTCTGACTCTACCATCTGAATGTCTCAACAGAAATCGAGACTTATCAGACCAGGCAACATTTTTCCAGTCTTCAACTGTCCAATTTTGAGGAGCTCTTACAAATTGTAGCCTCTTTTCCCTATTTTTTAGTGGAGATGAGTGGTACCTGGTGGGGTCTTCTGCTGTTGTAGCCAATCTAACCTCAAGGTTGTGCTTGTTGTGGCTTCACAAATGCTTTGTTGAATACCTCGGTTGTAACCAGAGGTTATTTCAGTCAAAGTTGCTCTTCTATCAGCTTGAATCAGTCGGCCAATTCTCCTCTGATCTATAGCATCAACAAAGCATTTTCGCCCACAGGACTGCCACCTACTGGAAGTTTTTCCCTTTTCACACCATTCTTTGTAAACCCTAGAAATGGTTGTGCATGAAAATCCAAGTAACTGAGCAGATTGTGAAATACTCAGCCCATCAGGCACCAACAACCATGCCATGCTCAAAAATGCTCAAATCACCTTTTGTTCCGGAGATTGTCTTGACCAGGATCACACCCCTAAATGCATTGAAGCAACTGCCATGTGATTGGTTGATTAGATAATTGAATGAATGCGAATTTGAACAGGTGTTCCTAGTGATCCTTTAGGTGAGTGTATATTTTTTTGTAGGAGTGAATGTGAGAGTGAGTGTAAATCTTAGAGTGTGTGCAATCCTTTAATACTCCACTATATGACACACTAGTAGTCCATGTAATAGCATGACGCATATGATAATTTGGACATGACGACATTGAAATGCCCCCGAGGAGCTGATTAACCTCTATAAAGATAATTATGTGTGCAAAACAGAGAAGGCAGGTAAATGTAACCTCAGTGGCAATGGTGTTAAGGAATGATGCAAACTCATAAAATGACTTGAACCCTGTTGATAAAGAAGAAAAAGGAAAGATTGTTAATCTCTACTTTTTTAGCAATGTTTTTATTGAATAATATGCCTAATATTCATGTTTCATTTGAAAATTCTTATATCATTTTACAGCTTTTCCCTAGTGGGTTTCAAAAGAGGGTTCAATTAACTAGCAGCTTTGCTAACTCATTACTAATAGATATTCTTCCTCTTCTTCCTTGGCCCCAAGATCCTCATTAGCTATGGAAGGTCTGCTGTATCCAGCCTACCTGACCCCGGACCACCTGCTCTGCACGCTTGCTTTCTGCTCATCTGTTTGTATCCCACCAAGCCTGTCATGATCATACGTACGTAGACTCCCCATGACAGACTCTTGTTGACCTCAATTGTCATCACATCTCACTGTGCTGAAAAAGCTAGTCCGAAACTGTAACTTTCCAAGCAAGCTAGGCTACTCATTACAGTTCAACTATGGGCTACTTTGAAAACTAAGTACAAAAATGGTGAAGGATTTTTTTATTGACAGCATTAAACCTGACAAGATAATTACTTGCTTGAGAAGATAATTTATCAGAATTACTCTAATTACTCTAATACAATAAAAAGGAGAGAAAACACTTTAAAAAACAGGGTAATTAACAGCAGCATTTAACTAAATATTTCACATTAAATAGGATCTGAAATGCATTATGATGCAAATTAGATGATGAAAACCAATAATTTTTTTAATGACTTTTAAAAGGCACACTATGTAAGTTTCGTTCCCTTTCTTTGTGGGGTTTCACTGGCTGTACGTCTCGCTCTGTGCCGCTTATAATAACCCTGATTTCCAATCACAGTTTTCATGCATCTTGCATGCTCTCCACCAGTCTGCAGTTTATTAATCATAAATGCTCTAGTCTAAATGACAACAATTTTATTTGGAAATTGGGAGACATGTTGTCAATAGTTTATAGAATAAAACAAAAATGTCAGTTTTACCCAAACACATATCTATAGTAAAACCAGAGAAATGCATAATTTTGCAGTGGTCTCTTGATTTTTTCCAGATCTGTATATAGATTAAATGAACATGTTTATATTGTACCTGATAAGACAAAAAACGGAAAAATGGAAAATATATTTTGGAGAGACACATTATACTGAGCTCAACAATTTGAAAAAACGTCAATGAAAAAGTGGTAATTAAAAGTCTTGAATATGAAGTTCTTCCTCTATGCACACACAAAGATAACTTTCTATTATAACTTTATTAAAGATTGAAAGATAACACAGACTCATCACAGTATTGTGATAAAGACGGAACAAAATTAAATGTCATACTGAACATCCCACAGTCAAAGCTATTCGAAAACATCCAATAAAATAGCACTGGTCAATACAGCTTACTACTCAAGGCAGGTATTTACTGATCTATTGACATACTTGCCAGTATCCTTTGTTTATATAGATAAAATATTAAAGACAGAACACCAACATCATGCTGAAAACACTGCAGTGTTTAAAGAAACGGTTTCATAAACCTTCTGTTTTAACTGTGATGAATTCCATGAGGCTGGAAAACAAAGAGAGAAAGAGAAACATGAAATTAAACAAGGAATCATAGCAACCCAATGTTATCTCTAAAAACAAGTCATAAATGTTCATGTTTATCTTAAAAGGTTTTTGTCGTGTTTTGATTGACATCTGCAGTCTTCAGTGTCATGTTCCAATTTACATTCGTGTTTGTAGAAGATCGAAAACCAAAGTCTGTTTATCTGGCTTTTCATATTTGCCTGCATTTAAAAGATAACACTAAAAGTCATGAGAAACCCCAGATCCACCTTCACATCTTACTGCATTAATCAATAGACTACGCAGACTGATCTGTTTAGATTTTACTTTGGCGAGCAGGTTTAGGTGTATGATGGAATGCAATAAACAATTTCGAAGGCTCCTTCACTAGAAGGAGTGGATCGATGGGTTCCAAACCTAAGCTAATACAAGAAGCATGTGTATTTAAGTGCAACAGAGAAGCTCTTACTAGAGTTTATCACACAGACTCCAAATCAGAATTTCAGGATGGTCCTGTTGCCTAGGTGATTTCTGGGAGCTTGCGTTTAAATTTTGTCAATGTTTGGCAAATATAAGATGTCAGCAGCTTCTCAAAAAGCATTATGGTGTCTCCTAGCCATTCACTCCCCAGCTATCTATCAGTATGCATGTGCTCTGGGCTATCAGAAAAGCCAGGAGCAGGACAGGGTGACCCCTACACCTCTGATTTAGTGCATTCTACCAGTGAGTTTCCCCAAATGTATTACACTCTAACCCTTACATGTGAATTATATAATTGTTTTCACCATGAGGACATGAATTGCAACAAATTTCCTTAAAAGTTTAGTCCACCCAAAAATGAAAATTCTGTCAGTATTTACTCACCCTCATGTTGTTCCAACCCCGTAAGACCTTTGTTCATCTTCGGAAAACAAATTAAGATATTTTTGATGAAATCTGAGAGCTGGATCACTCCTGCATACTAGTCCATAGGCTTCTTGAGGAATTGAAACTTGCTGGCCTTGAAAAGTTATTAAAGACATCGTTAAAATAGTGCAAGTGACTACAGTGGCTCAATCTTAAGTTTATCAAACGACGAGAACACTTTTTGTGCGCAAAAAACAACAACAAAAATAACGACTTTATTAACAATATCTTCTTTTGAGTTAAAAAGATGAAAGAAACTCATTGTTCTGAAATTGGAACAACCTGAGGGTTATAAAATGATGACAGTTTTCAAGGGTTTTTAAGGGCTTAAATGAGATAAATAATGTAAATATATAACCACATTCCCACATTTCAGGAAACCTCTCTAAAATCAATCTAATTTAAAATAATGTATTTCTGATATCTAATGTTCGTATAGGTAATCATATGTTGATTATTATTTATATTGTATATAAAGTCTGAAAAGACTGTTGAAAAGTGAAGGAAATACATGCCCTCTTGGAGACAAAGAGGAGGAAGGCAGAGGTGAGGACGGTGCGTGAGAGGGGGTGGATGACAGCAGACCTAGAACCAGCCCCACATTATAAATCCATAAGTAGAAGAGTAAATTAAAGAGGGGAAGTTAGAACAGAAGATTAGAAGTTTGTGTCTGGACAGAAAAATAAAATCTTGTTGACCCTTAGTAAGCACAGTAATACGTGAAATACAAATAAGAAATGGAAAAAGGTGGAAAGAGTGAGAAATAGACAGTGCACATGTGCATATGTCATCCCAAAAAGCACAACCCATCCCCTCAACCAACCCATTCAAAAAGGAAAGCATTGTGCAAAGAGATCCTTGCTCAAACTGGATTTCCATTACCTAAAACTGAATGCAATTTCCTTGGAATAAAGTAGAAATGAGAGCAAGATGGCAGCTGAATGAACTTGAATTACTGGCCTTCCAAAATTTACAGAGGTGGACTGAAATAACCAAAATTATGGTAAATTATTACCAAGATGTTTCAAAAGGCTTTTTTTAAATCACAGTCATTCAAAAACACTATACTTAAAAGTACAAATAAAAAAATCTATCAGTAAGTAAAGCTATAAAACATTGGAAAAGAACATGTTTTCCAGCACTTTAAAAACAAACTCCCTTTTTAAGTCGATCAAACTGTAAAATTTATCATGAAAGTAAACATTTAGGCTATTTAGTACAAGCAACTTATAAAAAGCAAACAGAAAGAGCGTTCAATATTAGACATGGTCATGAGGCTTGTGATCTCCAGTGCCCAGTTCTGAGGAAGACAAATATTAGGAATAAAAAATGTGTGCAATTCGGAAGATGATTGGTTTGTGTACATAGGTTCTCATCGACTTATTTATTCAATGCTTAAGTTTACTTCAGTTACGTTTTAGACTCGAGCAATCCTTTTTCATGTTTAAATGTTTTTATTTGGTACTTCAGCTTAAGATAATTTGTTCCAACCCTTTTTTATACAAACAAAATAATACAAAACAATACAAAATATAATCAACCCCCAATCAAAAACTCAACCCAAAGGTGCTATCCATATGGATGAAGGCATAGTAAGCATTAATCACTAGCTTGCAAAAAATAAAATAAATAAAAGGTGATTTTTTTTTCAAATAACAAAATCTTGTTTTTTATAGCACACCAAATTCTTTATAAATGTACTGTACCAGTCAACTCTGTCAGCCATAGTTTAATCGTTTCATCAAATATTTTTTTTTTTTTTTTTTTGCAGAAATGAAACCATATGAAACAAAATGTTGTTGTTTCAAGTCTCAATATAGGATCTGGTTCAAATCGTACGTCCAATGTAGGCTATCTGAAAAAAACCTGGAAAATCTTATTCCAGAAAGGTTGTAATTTTGGACATATTACATAGCAATAGGCTGGCATTTAAAATTTGACATTTGTTACATAATGCAGACACTAACGGAAATATTTTGTTACGTTTACACTTGGAATAATGTAGCCTATGATGCCCTTTAAACTGAATAAAATGTCTTGCATTAATGGAACACTGCAAGTTCAAGACTATGTTCCCAAATTTCACTAGGAACTTCGATTTAATTTTCTCCATCGAAAGACTTTTCACCTGCAAGCCTTGAACTGAAAGAAGATGGTATTACCATCTCTATGACGTCTTTCCAAGAATGCATCCAGATACATAGATGTGGCAGTGACATAAATAGGAATGTAAGACTTCACAAAATTTCTAATTTGAAGAAATTATTTGAGGGAATATTATATTTCGTACACAGCTGTTGAAAGGAAGCAAATTTTCCGTTCATATATAAATCCCCTATATTTTGTAACCCTAAATTTGACCAAATCTCAAATGGACTGTCTATCGAAGTGCAAAAAGAGGGGTTAACTAGATGAAAGAACTATTGTTTTAATGGAATAAGGAAGGCATTCCTCCTTTTCCAGCTTTAGCCAACTCTCCCAAATCATAGTAGAATATATACATAAAGTCAGAACCCTCAGATTTGCTGCCCAGTAGTAATAAAGAAAATTAGGGCGAGCCAGAGCAATCCTTTTCCAAATAAATATTACAATCTGCAAAACATGCAACACTTTTTGCTTAATAAAAAGTCTTATCATGTCTGTTTCAGATTCAGCTCAGCATGGTCCAATAATATCAGATTGGAGGAGATCAATTTGTCTGATAATAGCATGTTGTTGGTTGGTAGGGACACTGGTGACTTTTCTTTCTTTCAGACTCTCCCTTAATTAACTCTGGACACAGCAGTAGAACCTGTTGAAATCAAGATGTAACCCTTCACCTGAGAGGAAAATCACTGATGAGAAGCCTAATAGGCTATTATCACTTTGGAAAGACTGACAAAGTCATGCAGATCAAAATTAACATCCTTGAAAATGAAGGAAATGAAGGGTAATGAATAAGGAATAAAATTTACACTTTCTATGAAGACCATACTTAATGAATTATAGCCCACACTGTTAAACATTACCATTTTTTTTACAGTAAAATAGTAATTTACTGTTAATTGTAGAGTTCTTTACTGTAATCTACAGTATCCTAATTAATTCAAAATAATGAATATCCCTTTATCAGAAACTTTTCAGTGGAAAAAAAAAGAGAGAAAGAGCTAAAGCAGGAAATTGCTGTTTAGGAGATTACGGAAGCCATAATAAAAAGATATTTCATGTGATTAAGACTTCAAATACAAAAATACATCAAATTCCAGACTCAAGGCCATCTCGCTATTATGGACTAACTGAAGGCCATGTCAGAAGAGGACGATTCCCATCATAAACACTTCTGAAATATTTTTCATTCTGTTATCACCTTTAACCACAGGCTTTCTCCACTAGCATGGTGTAAAAAAAAAACTGTCTGCTGCTACTTGGGAGTTCAAGGCCTTCATCTTCTTCTACATGCTGTGACTGCCTTTACATTTGTTTCTGTCACTTTGAAGTGACAACATTTCAACATTGTGAAAAACTTTGCCAGCCTAGATTCACCCTGCAAATCTTTAGTGGTCTCATTATCTGCTCCTGCATTAATATATTAGCAGTATGCATCCAACATCAGTATGCTTCTGTCAGTCACAAGGCTAAGGTCACCACTTGCCACCGGTCAACTCACAAAGGAAATAACTTGAGTCGCCTTCCTTCCTCAAGATATTCATAGTTCAAATAAAATCAATATATCTTGATCCGAAAGACTGCAGGAGTTGGGTCCCTTTCATAAAGGGGTATTGCCACCAAACACACATCAGTTCATAAAGTCAGAAACAGAAGTCGCAATAGACTTTTCTAACCTAATGTCCAAGTGAAAAGCTTGTCGAACAAGAAAAATATAGTGCAGGATTTGATTTTGTCCATCAGGAATTGATTGGAACATTGGATGGTTGTGGTTTTCTGTGATTTCATAACAGGTTTTTAGCACATCATCAGAGAAGAGATGCTGCTGAAAGTGGGGGAATGTGATTTTGATTAAAGATTACGAGAGCACATAAAAAATGTTTATGTGCACTTATAATTTATAATAAATAATATGTTCCATTTAGACCATGAATCATCCATTTTGGTGACTTAGCTCTAATCGACTATAGCTTACAGGAAGAACGTGAAGAAACAGAAAGTATAGCCTATAGCCTAAGGAAAGAACACAAAAAGACAGAGATACAGAAGACAAAGCAAGGGATGAAAAGACAATTCAGTAGGCTATTAATTCACAAAGTATATCTAATGTGTATAGTATTGCACTCAGCTGCATCATCAGCAAATTCATTCACGATCAGTCGAAAAGCTCTGGCTAGGCTACTGACATTTGAACGTGCTTGTGCAAATGCCATAGTTAATATACACAGGCCACGCGCACCTCTCCAACCTGCTTGGTTTCCTAGTTTTGTATGAAGATATTTTCTCGATTCCTCGAGCAGTCCATTTAAAATATAAGCCTATATCAATATCCACAGGTATTTGCCTCTTATCCAGCCAGGTTATTCAGACTTCAAGGTGCAATATATTATAGATAAAACTATTTTATCTACTGTGCTGTTAAATAGAGGTAAACGGAGCAGTTGTGCTTTTATCCACAACTCCAGTCCAATCCAATGAAAAAAGATTTCGAAAATGGAAATGGAAATTCCATTTCCACACCGAAGCACAACTGTATTTTTAAATGGAATACGTGTCACTTCAATAGGTGTCTACCACAGATAGATATATATTCAGTTAAAGCACACTGTAGAATAAAGACGAGTCCGAACAATAAATAAATAAACTCTGGTTGGTCAATGGCAATGTATCACATTTTCTGAGACTTTACTGCCATCTAGTGGACAACAAGAACCCCGTTAGTTTTTTTTAAAAGTCTAGGTCTATAGAAATTGGAGAAAATTAGTAAAACCATGTATTGACTAGAGTAAGGCCAAATACCTGCAGATAAAAACATAAACCAACACATTCTGACCTCGTCACCTGTAGGTTATCCAATTTCTACAGGAATTTAAAACTCGGCAGTTTCACAACCAGCATGTATGTTTCATAAACATATTTTAATGACCTTTATTTATTATTTTATATAATAATAATTATTATTGGGAATCCAACTATAAAACGTAAATTTATTTGATAAATCTGACTTTTACGTATGTACGTATGACATCATTGATGACGCGGGTAACCGTTGGGCGGTAATTTTCAAATGGTCGTCTGAACAGACGGAATAAAGAAAGTTTGGATCAGTTATTCTGCTTATAAAACAACAGTTCGTCGCAGGTAATTTTAACTTCCGTTGTTTGTGCTTTGTCTTAGATACAGTTTCAAAGCCATATTGTATAATTTGATATGTTATGTTTTCAGAAATGTGTTTAGCGCTTACTTAGCTAACAGGCATTCCTAAGGCTAACGTTATGCTAATGTAAACGGAAGTGTTTACATGTAACTTAACGTTATGAATTTTGCTTTTGGAAATTAGCTCTAGGGATATAACGTTACACTTCTGCTCTTAAATAACGTTTATTATTGACATGTTTGTTAGCTATTAGTTTGCTCATTTTAAGCAGCTAAATAAACGTGATTTGACGTTGTTTACATGGTAAGGTCTCTGTTTTAACACATGCAATATTTAGAAAAAGGCACTTAATGGTAAAAGCTGCATATGAGTTGTGTATGTATGGTTTTATGACGTATCGATCTTTCCCCATAGTTTCGTAATGAGTGCATTCAGTACCCCGACATCCCGGGCACAGCAGTGGTCGTCCCCGGCAATAGGACACAAAGCCGCTCTGTCAGCCACCAGCACACCTCTGCTGGATAACCTCCAGGGAAATGACGATGAACAGGAGAGACGTCAAAGACGCAGATCCAAAGTCATCGGAGTGACCGACTCCTCTATCAACGAGGCCGGTAGCCACAGGTTGGTTGAAACCCCGATCTCAGTTCCTTTTAAATACAAAAACAAAGGTAAGACAGCACAATGTACGATCTTGTTTGTTTCTAAATAGTTCTACAGCTACACCCGCTGCAGTTCCTAAGCTGTCATCAGCGCAGATATCTGAGCATTATTCAACCTGCATCAAGCTTTCCACTGAAAATGTGAGTTAAAATCAATATATGCTGAATTTACTCTCAGCATTTTCCTGAAAATGCAACAGGGCTATTACCTGTCACCTTCCTTTTGCAGAAAATTACCACAAAAAATGCATTTGGTCTGCACCTTATTGATTACATGGCAGACATTCTCAAACAGAAGGACTCAGAACTCAACTTCAAGGTAGAAACCTTTTGAATTTGTATTTAGCTCCACTCCGACGAAGTTGACATGCATTATCAGAAATTATGATATTGTAACTATGTGTTTGTGTGTTGAACTAGGTGGCAGCTGGCACTCTGGACGCCAGCACAAAAATCTATGCAGTGAGGGTGGATGCAGTCCATGCTGATGCTTACAGAGTTCTGGGAGGCTTGGGCTCTGAGACCAAACCAAAAGAGAGTAAGTAGATATTCAAGTTATGTTTGGGTCTGTTGACATGCTACAGAAAACAAAGATGGCCCGTGCTTTATGTCAGATTGTTAAGAGAGAGTCATGTGAGCATTGTGTTCATGGTGTACTGGTGGTGTCATTCCCTCTCAGGACCCTGCACAGTTTTACTGAAATCCCATCTCATTTCAGGTCAAGATGGTATCGAGGAGGAAGTAGCCGAGGGCGGTCAGGGAGAGCAGATGGCTGCTAAACAGCCTAAGAAAAGACCCCAGAAGAAGACAGTGGAGCAGAACCTCAATAACATCAATCTCTCTGAATCAGAGATGAAGTGTGAGGTGAATAATATCTGAGTGTGATTTGAGTCAAGCACAATTGTATAGCACTTTTCACAATACACATGGTTTTAAATCAGCTTTGATGTTAATGTTGGTAATATCCTTATGCCTTATAGTTGCTTTTGGTAGAATTGAGCTTGGTGATAATTCAATAGTTTACCTTTTGTGATGATACAATTAGTCAAGCAGTTGATATTAGCTATATAGCAGGGCTGTACGTTAACTTTTTTGCACATAGCTCTGGTGCTACAGAGGTTGAAAACTTTTTAGCACAGGCCACACAATTACCGTTCATTCATTTTCAATGTGAGCGGGCGCCGCGGTGTATCTTGAACGGTGAGAGCATCGAGGAGAGTTGAAGGCAGGTCAACTTTATGGTAAAAATAAGTAGAAGTTCTCCGCTTGAGAAGAGTACAAAGAACGCAGTCAAGTAAACTTTGGTTCCAACAACATTAGTTCCCAAGCAAAATTGAGGAAAAGGTTGATCTTGTGAATTTTGATAAGAAGGTGTGCAACACTATTTATAGGGAACTATAAATAACGCATAACACTATAATAGGGATGGATTTTAATTGGTTTATTTTGTTAGCAAGTTCTTTCCATGGATCAATTTCTTACGTTCACATTTATGAATTTCCATCATACTCGAAATATGTCGCACTGTACAGCCCTCCCCGTATAGTATACATCTCCCTACATAAGTATAATGTATATATGTGGTTAAAGTTGAACATAATTTTTCAATTTATTCAACTTTTTATAAAAGAGATGAGTTATATAGTTACATTTTGAAACAATATAATCACACAAAGCTGAGATTTTGTGTATTGGGCCTATTAAATATTGCTTTGTGTATAAACTAAATGAGTCCAGGTAATGTAGGAACATAGGGTGTACAATTAACTGAATATATCGCTGGTTGATAACATAGTTTACAATTTCACAATATAACAATGAAGTAGTTGAGATTTTTTAGATAGTGCATATATTGACAATTGTTTCTTTAATGTTTTAAACAAGTTGATTTATGTTGTGAGGACCCCATAAAGCATGTGGCATAAGAACCTACAGGAAGACCTGTCCTAAAGCATTCTTTGTGCAGGTGGACCCAATGTTCCAGCGCATGGCTGCTTCCTTTGATGAGAACAGTACAGCAGGAGTGTTCCTGTCTGTGCTTTTCAGTGAGGACAGTCGCTGTGAGCTGCGATTTCCTTCACATATGACCTTGTTGAAGACACAGCCACCTCCTGTGCAGATGCCCCATCAGAATGTTCCTGCCTCACCATTTACAGGTAAACCAGCTTTGTACATCACACTCTGTTCCAAGTTAAACAGGACAGTTTACTCTTGGGCTCACCGACCATTCAGTATTCAGAACCTTAATGTTTCTGCATGTGTTGTGAGTTACAGTGATTTAACAATGTGAGTCCATTGAATCATACCTTTTTGATTCTTCCAGGTCATCTGAAGACACTAGAGGACAGGCCAATTTGTCCATCCTTAGAGGATTTCTCTTTTACTAGATGGACTCCTGAGCAGGTGAGACTATTTTTGGTGACAGATTATTTGACAGCTGCTGTCAGACTCTGAAATGGAGAGTGACTGGAGTGACGCAAGTAGCTTTGCAACAGACCGGTCATTTGGAGTCGAGGACTTTTCTCTCCCTCCTTCACCTGAAGTGGAGGATGTTGAATTGTCTATGGACACAGGGCCATATCAATTTGAGCCGCTGGCTCAAACTTCGGTCCTAACTCCCGCCTTGCGATTGGCATCTGATGAGTTGATGTTAATAGTGCGCTCTCTGTAAGCATATTCATATTTTCAGAGCGAGCTGTGAGGAGAAGCCCATGTCCACCTCTATTCAGTTACCATCCTGACCTATTAATTAATTTCTGTACTAAATTCAGAAATGTTAGCTAACTTGAAGCCATCCTATCTGATTCGATACTATGCTATTAACTAACTATGCTTCTAACAATACTACACTAACAACTATGCTAATTAACTACCTAGGCTACACTAAACAATATAAATGACTATAAAAGTGTTATGCTAAAGAGATGCTAAAATACGCTTTCCTAATCATTTTCAATACTCGCAATACCAACTCCTAACTTACTACAGTGGTTTTGTGAGTGGTTTACTACAGTGGCTTGGTGAGCTGGAACCTGCTTGCGTCACCTGCAACCACTTACGTCACATACCAGCTCAAACATCCAATAGGAAAATTCAACTGCAGTAGCCACCGGTCCGCGCTCAGATGTTTTTACACTGTGTATTGTAGAATTAAAACACTTTATACCCAAATGGCAAAAAATGTCATGCACTCTTGCTGAATTAAATAATACAACAGTAGCAACAGCCCATTTTCAACAGTAGCATGAGTGCAATATTAAGTGTTTTATATTGATGTGATCTTTCATGTTGTCAATATAGACCACAAACCTCAACCATTTGCTAGAGAAGATGAAGCAGGGAGAGCATGTATTCGACGTCAATGCTGACATCGAGCCAGATGATGATGACTGTCCAGATTTTGGGGATAATTTTGATGCAGACGTGGATGAGGGCAGGCCAGGAGACTGTGAGGAGTTTAAGGAACACAGAGAAGCTTGTTCAATGAGCCCTCAGAAAGAAAGACGGTTAGTACTTACGAAATGTATTGCATCGAAGTGTTTGCTAATTTTTGAGTTACAAACAGGCTCTGCTTCACAATAGGTGAATAGTTGCAGTGGTTTAAATATTTTGCATTTTCATCCCAAAGACTGTCAAACCTAAGCTCGGCCTTAGCTAGCTACTATATTTTGTGTTTAATTTTATGTCTCTGAATAAAAAAAATTCTGTGCTGTTATTGTATGTCCATTCACTGTGAGGTGTATTTGCGTTTTTAACAGAGGTGTTATTCCTATTGGCGAGGTGGATATTACCACCATGTGTCTGCAGTTGTCTGATCAGCCCAGAGAGTACTCATACTTCAGTCCCAGGACCATGGCCACTTGGGTCGGACCCGGCTACTGGCTTTTCAAACCTGGACATAAGCGTAAGTCATAGAATTTTTAATGTTGCATTCTCTATTGTTCTTAGTGGTTGACCTATTAAATTTCTCATTTATCCTTTGTAGAGGATCACAAACCAGACAAAGAACCTCGGAAACGAGCACCAAAAAATCCTCTTATTATTGACTTTAAAGGAGATATCAACTTTCACAATTACTTTCGAACAACTAGAGTAAGTTCCTGTTTACTAATTCATTTTCATGACTTCCGTAATGGACAAATGCTTCATATTTTTTTTTTTACAATGTTTTTGAAAAACTTTAAAACCTTGTCAAGTCAGCAGCAGTTTAATTGGGGACAATTTGACAAATAAATACTTATTTCCAGGCAGCAACCACTATCAGTAAATCGGCTTTGAACAGCAGCAATAAGAAAACCACACTTCCAGCAGACTTCCAGTATCCGCCCAGTAACCTGTCACAACTCAACCTCAAACCCACCAACACAGTAAGAGCATGAATGTTTAATAATCCTGTCTGCATTACTGTGCACTTCAGCATTTTAGTTGTGGCTAATCTACAACATCATTAGGAATAATGCTGTACAAGAGATTGACTGCTGGATTGGTTTATTTTACAAATTTGACCAATTTCTTTTCTCACTTTAGTTCAGTGCAGAAGGAAAGAAGAGATTATCGGGGGAGCTGGGTGGGGACATAGGAGAGTATGATTACAACAACGCCAATGACACAGCCAACTTCTGTCCCGGTCTTCAGGTACACAAAACACTACTATTACGTGTCATAGGTTGGGATGGAGACTTCTTAACTGTTAGTGGTTTCTGTGAATAGGAAGGAGACAGTGAGGATGGTGAAGGCTTTGGAGGATCTGATGACTTCCAAACAGACAGACCGACCCCTTTCTCTCTAGACACAGATGACATCTCTACATACGGAGAGGACTGTCTTGTCCCTGAGCCTCACAAGGTAAGATGACAGGACAGATATTGGGTTACTATGCTACACACTGATCATGTAGTGAGATTTTCTTAGAACCATTATTAGTTTTTATTTCAGTAGTTTTGTATAGACAACTCATGACTTGTTTGCTCATCTAGGTAAACACCATTGAGATAAACTATGCCAAAACGGCCAAGAAGATGGACATGAAGAAGCTGAAGACCACTATGTGGGGTCTCCTTACAGAAAGTCCTGAAAAACCAGACAAGGTTTGTAACCGTATCTTTCTGACCTTAGTAAAGCTCTTTTATTTACTTTTTTCAGCATCTTTATGGGTAAGTTTAGAGGTTACCGTTTGCATACTAAACTTGGTGTAATAGTAATCACCCTTCAAGTAAACACATTTCAGTAATCAAACAGTAATCCTCTCTCACAAAATTAGTTTTCTTTTCCACTATAAATTTGTCATTCAGATCACTGAAGGCAGGGCCGATAATTAGTATTTTCAATATTCCAATTCATTTATAAAGCACATAATAAAACAACAGTGTTGACCACAGTGCTGTCCAATATACTGAAATAATAAAATAAAAACAACAAATTTAGAAGAAAAAAAAACCTAAGACCAGTACCTGTGGCAACAATGCCTTGTCACTCATACATGATCAAAAGCTAATTTAAAAATATGTTTTTAAATGTACTCAGAGTTGATGATTATCTAATATGTTCAATAGCCTTGGGGCAGCTACCGCAAAAGCACACTCACCTCTGGTTTAAACCTTAGAACATGTAGAAGTTTTTGCATATGAGATCTTAATCTCTTGTGACTTGTGAACATGAACCAAAAGTTTAAAATCAAACATTGAAAAATCTTGAAATTAACTGTTAACCAGTGCAACAATGTTGTTGTTGTTGTTCTTTACAGTTGTTGTTGTGAATAGACCATTAATCTTAGAGATCAATCTTGGTTGGATGAAACTCGTTTTGGCACTTTCAAAAACCACACCCAAATTTTTTCTGCTTTGTTGTTCGGCATTGCTTGTGGTCATTTGATTAAAAAAAGACTTATTCATGACTTATTTCTTTTACCATTTACAGCATGTGGAGTGTGAGGAGACCACAGAAGTACCTGGAGAAAAATCATTCAGCCAGTCTGTCAGGAATCTTGTACAAAGGTAAAGTTTTTAAGCCCTGTATGTATCTAATAGTCTATGGATTGACATTTCTCATGCATATATTGTACATAAATTTCTTTTTCCTGTCTCACCAGGCTTCCCTCCACCATGGCTACCAATCTCTCAGTACCGTTGGCTTTTGTGGCCCTTCTGCACTTGGCTAATGAGAAAGTGAGTACTACTTTCTGCTATATGATTACAAAAAAACTACTGTAGATGGACATTTGTTTACATTTCTGTATTAGCCTGTTGTTTATTATCTTTAAAGATCTACTTGTCGTGCATTAGTATGCTCTGGATGTTTTGTAACTTGCATGCAAAATTATTTGTGATCATGATGCATCAGAACATTTGGTTGCTGTAAATCTCTAAAAGCTCTTCTTTTATCAACAGAACTTGGAGCTGCACAAGATTGACTGCATGACTGATATCATCATTAAACAAGGCCACTGAAAACTGATACAAATCTTTTGTACAAAAACTCTTCTTTTTCTTTTTTGGATTTACTAAAATGTAAATCCAATTTGTAAAATACCCATGTGGGGTCAAAACAATATTTTCGAGAGAAAGATGATGTCAGGATCATGTTAAAAACGTTGTATAGGAAACTACCACAGAATTATTTGAGTGAAAAAATTTAATTTCAAAAGCATGAACTATAAAAAAAACAGCAGTGTGCAGTGCATGTATAATCGAATTGCTTTTAAGATCTGTTTAGCAGCTTCAGTAAAAGTAAATGTTAAGTTACTGCTGTCAATGCCACTTTTTTAAAGATGTTTTATTTAAACTGTGAAATTCATTTTATAATTGAGTTTTCTACATCTGATTTTGAAAAATAAAAGTTATTAAAGTATTGTTGGGTTATTCTTTATCATCTGTTTGTATAGTTTGTGTCTAGTATGATGTCATTTCAGAATGGTATAATGTTTTGCATGAATACATGTCATGCCAGAGGCATTTAGGTGGAGACAATGCCTTGGCGGAAGAAAAGAGTTTACTGTTTCATGCATAGGAGTCTTAATAATTTTGCCCTAATAATGTCAAGCCTGTTAAAAAAAAAACATTTATATTTATATATTACTTAAAGTACAGTGAGTTTAATCACACATCCGTCATTTTAGAAAAAGCCACAAGCCTGTCTGCCCTTACCAGAACAATCTTCTCATACCTGAAATGTTGATGGCGTGATAATAGTGTGCGCTCTCACCTTTCAGGTGTTTATATGTGTCATGAATCCAGCGCCCTCTGGTTGATGCTATGGGAAGTAGCGCTACAGAGGTGGGCCGAAGCCAAATTATCGCGGCTGGAGGAAGAAATGAATTAGAGACCAGGAAGTGTTGACACGGTGTACGTCTGTTGGTCATTCGAAGAAACAATTACAAATATTGTAACTCAAAAGGATAATTGTTTGTTCGTGAAGTTAAATCAAATCAGATTGAAATCATGGGGATGGGTGATCCAAATAGTACGGTAAGTTGTGACCTGAGCGGTAGTCAGCAGGTGCTTGTTAACGTTACGTCGCTTGTTTAAAAACAGACTGACTAACTTAGCTGTATGAACTCAGTTACTCTCGGTATTCGTGTAAATCTTTTTTTTAGTGATGCAAACGTTTCCACTAGGACAGGTTGATATTTTTTGTTTAATTTTACCGGTTTTGTAAATTGGCGTAAGTTACTCAAAACAGGGCGAAGCTTGTTTTTCAAGTTATTCTTCGTTAGTTTCTACGTTACATTCCTGTTGTCAGTTAACGTCGACAATTTGCTTTAAGTTACTAAAACAAATGTGCTGTTATTTTGATGCTTAAGCTTTATCCAATTTGTTTTGCATCTTTGTTGTAGCCTACAGATTTGTTTACATAGATGGATTGAATTTACCTTGTGCTGTGAAGCATAACGTTAACCGGTTTACAAAACCGACTGTTGAGCTCAACACTTTTTGCATGGTTATTACTCGGTTTAGATGTGTTTTAACTAATTTACAGTTGGCAAATGTGCTGATCACTTCACACGTCCCCTGTCGACTGTTGAAGTGAACCAGAAGTGTGAGATCCTCATGCCAGTAGTTTGCCTCAAATCAAGTTGGATCAACTGACTGACAACCATTTATTTTGTTTTGTTTAACAATTTTTCAACAGTACGGCATATATTTTAGACACCCTATTTCTGTGGCACTGTGGTTTAAATAAAGTTGATATTATTCTGAATTACTGAACCAAAACTCTTCAATTACCAGTCAGAAAAATTATAAGACAGACTTTAAGGAAGTAGAATACGTTTTGACTTGGTTTTATCCAAAGAGTACGAAAGATAGAGTTTAAGACAGTTGTTCTTATAGTTGTGGACATTTATTCCTGTCTTAATGGTAAAGCAGTTTATAAAGCCCAAACTTTCAAAACAAATGCACACTTGTAAATCATATGATAACCAAATGCATACAATTTTTACTTTTTATTATGTTGTTGCCATAACACGTAGTTCTAGATATCACATGGAACTATTTCTCTACAATGATGGTACTACTTCAGACTGTCAGTATCTGATGTCACCTAATAGCTTTCTGCCATTCTGCAGGCCTTGTGACACCAACTGAACAGCCATTGACTAGAATGGAAAGGGTAGGACAGGTAGTGACGCAGCTTTGCTTTTGGTTTCCTGGTAACACTCTTTGTTTATGAAGTTTTAGTAGTGCAAGAGAGCTTAGGGGTGTTTAGCATGACTAAACATGCCCAAATGACACTGAGAACAGTGCAAAAGATGGCTATTAAGGTTCTTGCACTGCATTTGAATGTTGGTGTTTTGATGTGTGAATGTGGTAAAGCTATCTTTTTATATTGCTCTTGTCAAAATCACACTTAAGGTGTCACGCCTAATCATTAGCATCTAAAGGCAAAGCATTACTGAGCAATTGTTTTATAATAGCTGTCTGAGCATGGTATACAATAAATGATGTCGATGTTATTTTTTAATATAGAGATAGACAGTACTTATTGTAGCAAACACTGTATGTTTTTAATTGTTTGAACCATGAATTCCCTTGCTGTCTCCATATTCAAGACACGTACATAACAGTCATTAAGACACTATAATGTTTTATTAGGGGTTTAAGTGTGAAGCACTGAACTCCTATTGTAAATGTAGGGTTTTGACTTACATATATGTGGGTTTGACATTATATATTATGCAATATTTTACACAATCATACATTCTTCCAGTGGTGGGGCGATATGATTATTCATACCATATGTTAACTCCTCATACTGAACAACTACTGCTGTCAATTAAATCATTCAGTACATCTTTGAGATTATTTAAAAAAAAAACTTTTGTGAACTAGCTATTGGTTTTTTGATCATCCTCAACAAACTCAACGTAGTACAAGATCTCTGGACTGTCTAGAGCAATAATTATCGAAAACATAGTATTTGAATAGCTATAACTGGGTTGTTAATTCTTAAATAGAATCATTAGAGCTTAAAAAAACAAAAAACTTGGTAACAACATGTGATACATAACTTTAAAAAAAACTGTAAACTTTTATGGAGATTGGACGATAGGTGGCACTACAACAGTTTTATATGTAAAAGAGGCTAGATTTTTTTTTAGTAAATTATGCTATCTGAAAATTTAATTTTTCATCTCAGAACTTAGTTTTGTAAAGGCCTGTAATCAACTCTGATTTAGGTCCTTACAGGCTTTCTAAATAATACATATAATATCTTTTTTTTTTCCTTGCATTTTTGGTATGTTTTAGATCACCTCAAGGGCATCCAAGATGTAGGTGTCTTTGTTTCCACAGTATTTTCAATTTTGATATTTTTTGGTCCAACCGTTCTTGCCGGTCAGTCATATAATGCAGGTCTATGTTCACCACCTCAAAGAACATGCACAGAGAAGTCTAAATTAAACATGATTTAAGGACTCGTAAATGTTAAGTACACATTGATGGCCCAAGACACGAAACGAGTGGTTTGTGTGAGAAAACGAACAGTATTTATGTCATTTTTACATCTTGTACTAACCACAGCCACGTCCAAGTGATCTGAGAGGGTGCGGGAGCCTTATGACTGTGGTTACAAGAGGTAAAAACGATATAGTACATAAACGATACAGTATATAATACTGTAAGTTTTCTCAAACAAACATCAATGTGTACTTACATTTACGAGTCATTAAATCATTTTTAATTTGGACTTCTCTGTGCATGCTCTTTGAGATGGTGACCATAGACCTGCTTTATATGACTGACAGACAAGAACGGTTTGACCTAAAAATATCAAAATTGAAACCACTGTGGGAACAAAGACACCTACATCTTGGATGCCCTTGAGGTAATCTAAAACGTACCAAAAATTCATTTCAAAGTGAACTATCCCTTTAACAGTTTGAAGCTCAATAATGGATGCTTGCAGATGAATTTTATTGAGTGTTTTAGTTTTTGCAAATAATGTGTGTATTTATTTATTTATTTATTTTTTGCATAATTATAAACCTTACATGCTATAATTTATATTTATGGGCCAGATAAAATGCTGGATGTTGCAGAACAGTACTTTTTTTTTACAAATGTTCCAGTCTCTTTTCAAACTGCTTTACCATGATGAGTTTCTATCTCATTGTATAGATTTTTGTTGCTTTCCGTTTCTCTTTTTGACAACAATGTTATTACGTAACTGAGTTATTTTGCATAACTGTGTGCCTGTGCCAGTTTGATCATGTTTTGGTTTTTAATTCTTCTGAGTGCAGGAGCCGAGAGAAGGACAGTCTTCGCAGGAGGTGGATCCAGTGCGATCTTTGCAGTCTCAAGTGGACGGGGTCAAGGACATTATGACCCAGAATGTCGATCGGATCCTGGCCCGTGGAGAAAGACTGGATGATCTGATGGGCAAATCTGAAGACCTGCAAGCTGGGGTAAGTCTTTAAGTACAAAAAATCACATATTACAGCTCTAAGCCTGGCACACTGTTTTTACTATGCACAAAACCATCCAAATGTTTGGGTTCAGAAAGATTACCTAATGTTTTTCAAAGAAGTCCCTTGCGCTCACCAAGGCTGCATTTATTTGATAGAAAACAAATACAGTAAAAACAGTTAGATTGTGAAATACTATTACAATTTAAAATAACTGTTTTCTATTTGAATATATTTTAAAATGTAATTTATTTCTGTGATGGCAAAGCTGAAATTTCAGCAGCCTTTCCTTCAGTCTTCATTGTCACATGATCCTTCAGAAATCAATCTAACATAACAAACATTTAGGCTATTGTATGCAGCTAGTCCCACACTTGTTGACATTGGTCTTTGTTTTCTGCTTTTCAGGCCCAGAACTTCAAGCACACCTCTCAGAAGGTTGCTCGCGCTTACTGGTGGAAGAACGTGAAGCTGATTGTGCTTATTGTTGTGATAGTCCTCGTCATTGTGCTGGTTATCATATTCCTTGCCACTGGTGTGATCCCAACCAGTTCACCTGCACCCAAACCTCCCACCGTAGCACCCTAGGATTTCTGTCAGTTACAAAAGCACACACAAACACGTACAGAAAAATGCAACCATGTCCACATACCAAGTCAAAATTTCTAAAATTCACACAAATAACACACAAACACATACTCGTTCTTTGCACATTTTGCTCAGTAATTTATTACGAGGAGCTTCCATTATGACAGCTTTGAAACATTGAAATGAAGGATTTTAAGTAGTCTAAAGAAAGAATGCTGTCTATTTCCTTGAATACTTCTCACCTCCTAAAACTTCATCCTAATGGCCACTTCGGTTGCCTTTATTATTCTCTAAAGCCTGATAAAATGCCACAACTGTAATCAATTCCTTCAATTACTGCAATATAGTTCATACTGAAGGTATGCTTGAAATAATCATATACTGGCATTGAATCAGAAAAGGTAATGGGTGAAAGTTCTCTCTATTGAGCTATGATGTATATTTAAGACTGTTAGATTAAATTACATAATATATTATGTGTAATTATGGAATACTTTTAGATCTCCAAGTGTCTCTATTTTGTACTCTTGTTCCTTTGTCGTCTCTACAAGTATGTATGTCATTTGTAAAAGGTCAAACCAGAATGTGTTCTTAAAACGGTTACATACCCAAAACACTCATTTTCATTAAGTAATTCTATTGTAAGATGTTTGGAATTTATTTTTCCCAGTCTTTAATGTTTACTGAAATTTGCAATGCCCCAAGCTTCCAAACAGAGAAACAGATTTTCTTCTTATAGAATGAATGATTTTTATGAAACAAGAGCACCTGAACAAGGCCATTTAGATTGACATTAGATAGCACGATTATTTTTCTATCCTTGTCATAAATCACTGTATTGAATTTGATATGCAGTGTAACACTTGCACCGTACCACATGCAGTCAGTACTGTAATCATAATTTGTTATCGTTTTATCATTTTAAGTTCTTGTCATCTACAAATAATAATTTTGAAACCTCAATCAAGTGCCTAGGTTATGAATCTTATAAGTGTAAACAGCATGGAAATGGAATATTTTGTAAATAAACATGATCTCAATAAAACTTATGATGAGTATGACATGTTTTTAATCCTCTCATTTGAAATGTACGTAGACTAATGACTGATTGAGCTCTTAACACATTATAGTCCTTCACGTCTATTGCGATCTTGCAGTTCTGGCCAGTTGATAATCGACTGCAGGTGGTATAAGATCCTTTTCCTATTTAGCACCACACTTCTGGAACAATCTTCCTAACATTGTCCGGGAAGCAGTCACACTCTGTTAGTTCAAATCTAGACTAAAAACACATCTCTTTGGCCTAGCATACACATAACACACTATAGACTTCCTTAATTCAAAATTAGTTTGCATAGTTTAGATCAGCCGCAAATCCTGATGTACTTGGTACATCATAAGAAGGATGGGGTCTACGCTAGTATTAGTCTCCCTGTTTATCCCGAGGGACCCTCTATGGTGGACCTATGCCTGGACCTATCCCAGCTCATCCTTAAGTGCCGCCCTCATCGACATGACAGCCATCAGCACTGATCCTCAACAACTAGTCTCCATACCGGTGATTACTTGGTCTCCCAAACAGATGAAGTGGATAAATACTGTCCGATCCAATCTAATGCTGCCCGAATCATACACTGTTCCTTTGTTGGCCAGAGGACAACTGACCCCCGACTGAGTCTGGATTCTCCATTCTGTCTCCTGATGGAGTTTTGGTTCCTTGCCACTGTTGCCTTGGCTTTTGGCTTGCTTAGTTGGGAACATTTAATATTCATGTAATGATCTGCCTTACTTAAGGTGGTGGACATCGCAATTTTCTTCCAGAAACAAACTTCTTGTATTATTTTCATGTTATCACTGTGAAGCTGCTTTTGTATAAAGCACTATATAAATAAAGGTGACTTGACCATACATTCTAACTCTAGATAAAAAAAAATGGTTAAAAAAGAGAAAGTAGGCCTACACCCAATCCAAGTTTTGTCCTCCAGCTGTGATTTTATCTTGTTTTTCTTACACCAGCTGCAACTCATTTTTCCCTCCAGAATCAGATTTCCTTTAACAAGTCTTCTATTATGATTGATTTGTGAATTGGTTTCACTGATTCAAAAGAATCGTTTGATAATGATGTTTTCGAATCGGACACGTCTTTTTGTGGCAGCTTGACTTGTGTGAACATTTTGTGAATGTATTACAATGCAAGTAGTGGCAGATATACAATACAAGTACTGTTTAATTTTAAAGGGCACATTTGGCACATGACCAAGAACAATATCACAAGTTACTGGCAGGCAGTGTAACCATAGGAGTGCAACTCTGATTGGTGTATAACTAGCGAGTCAGGAGATGGGCGTTTGGCGTTTACATACTGTGACTGCCTTGCGGCTGCGCAGTGTGATTTACCCGCCCAGTAGATAAGAGGCGTTCTTTACAGCAGCAGCAAGGCAGAACTTTAAAGCCTTGGATTGGAAGATTTGACAAAACACTAGCATTCGTTTTTATAGATATCGATCTTGTTTTATTTTTTCTCTTCAGCGTGTCTCATTCAGATGCAGTATATTCGGTGACAGTTTCTGGTGTGGTGAAGCTAAAGAAAAAAACTATGACAGTAAGTTGTTTTGTCTTTTTGTTTCGTTTTCGCACTTACGCTGTTATTGGATATATTAGATTAGATATTAAAGTAAAAGCATGGCAATGTAAATGCTCAATAACTTTTAAAAGCAAATTGTTATAAACAACCTATAAACAAACAGCAACTTTGTTATAAATGCAAACTAGATGAAACGCTGCAAACAGTTTAAGTTTTGGTCCAAACACGTTTAGTTTGGTTCGTTATGTGTAACGTTAGGCCTATATGCCACTGTAAATTGGGCAAGTGTTATAAATGAGATTTAATTTTGATTATTGAACTGATTTTTTTGACAGGCTATAATAGCTCTCAATACACATAGTGCGCTAATACGAATCGGGTTGTGGTTTTCAGTATCATTTAGTTCTTTATGAGCTGTTTGAATCTGAAACATATGCATACCTTTTTGTTTTTTGTTGTTGTTGTTGGTTTTTTTTTTCATATTACGTGTCATTTGAATGTCATCCAGAAGGTCTTTAACCCTTATTGTTGGTTCATCTCAGGTGGCTTGAAATGACAACATCACAAGTGTTTATTTTGAACACAAGAGGGGATTTTAGCCTTGTCTCAAGGAAATTCCATATTCATTATAACAGTCACAATGAAAGAGGAAGGAAGAAGGCAAAGAAAGGATGTAAAAAGAGATGTGTATCCTGTAGTCCTCTGTTCATGAGTGATGATAAACTGATTATCAACATGCTCTACTGTTCATTTTAAAGGTGTCTATCTATCTATCTATCTATCTATCTATCTATCTATCTATCTATCTATCTATCTATCTATCTATCTATCTATCTATCTATCTATCTATCTATCTATCTATCATCTATCTATCTATCTGTCTATCTGTCTGTCTGTCTGTCTCTCTGTCTGTCTGTCTGTCTCTTATTTATTGAGGTTGTTTACATCGTCATCCATAAGTCTATCAGTGTTTTTCTTTAGCACCTGCATTTAGATTTTTTAATTCATACACATAGTTGTTTATTTATTTACTGTTTTGTGTACTATTTAAACAATATGATAGCATTAAACAAATATTATTAAAATCAAACATTTAGGTTTATTCATAGGTTTATTGTTAGTAGATACAAATCTCTTTCATGCTGTTAATTTTTACCAAAAAATAGATACTATAGCCTTCAGCATCAGCAACAAAATATGTGTTTCGCCTCCCTTTTAAAAGTTGATAAACCTTTTTAGTATTTGCCTTTTAGTATTTGCATTTTTATTTGAATTTAGCATTGTTTTTTTTCTCCCTGCGATCCACTTTTGAGCCGTGACACACCGTTTGAGAATCACTGTTCCATTGTCCATGGTTCTTTTGTGAGATGGCATGACAAATAAGTGGTGTTTCCTGTAAAATTAATCATTTCATTGATTTGCTCGACAGTTTCCCGTCTGTGATGTTCCACTCATCAACTAAACCTTGACCTCAAGTCACTTGCATCCTTCTGAGCACAAAGAGAGGAATCAACAGTCTGAATAAGCTGATATACAAATGTAGAGACTGCTAATGTCAGGAAGGTCACAATCTATAAATGCCCTGTTTCATGTTGTTTTCACAAAGGCCTCATTGTGGGTTTTGATGCAATGGCTTATAGAAATGCAGTTTGTCTGTCTCTCCCTTGTGCTTTTCCTTGTTAAACTGTGAGAGAGCAGAGGCACTGTTCCAGAATTCCATTCCCAGTGCTTGGAGTAAACAGAACTCTTAGGATATTATCATGGGAGGTGTCCAGGAAGTCTTCATTGCCACTTTTTTTTTTTTTTTTGCTTTTTAATCATTCATTGATTGCATTTCTCTTGTGTTAAATATCTAGTGGAACATTCAATTTCATCTAGTACCTCTAGATGTATGGATGCTAATGTATGATTTGTATAGGATATTTGTTTCTTAATAAACCATTTCATCTGTCACCAGGAGAATGGGCAAAACCGCCTCCGTCAGGCCCAGGAGAATGTGGAGGAAGTTAAACTTATCATGCTGGATAACCTAAAGAAGTCTGACGAGCGAACAGTTAAACTCGGGGAGCTGGACAACAGAGCGGAACAACTACTAGAACAGGTGGAACCTTAGTTTGTGATATTCATTAAATAATAACAACATAAACTATCATTTCATTCATCACATAAAACAGCTTTTCAAGAAAGCATGCTTATTTACTCAATCTATGGTCCCATGAATATGTTTTTTTTGCTCATTGAGGACTCTGATGACCATAAACTGGGATTCCGGAATTTCAAGTGTTTATAGGGAAAGCAAAGGCATGTCATATTGGAGTCTATTATTAGTGTCTAGGTGGGGTGTAGGCGGAAAAAAGAGTGTACAATTTGCATCCTGGCTTTAGTTTAACATGTTAATTTTAGAAAGCTATTTCCTTTAGTTATGAAATGAACACAAACTTGTGTAATATGTGGCAGGCTGTTTATGCAGGATGTGCCATGTGGTAAGGCAACAAGTTCACTTTGGTTTCATGCAAGGATGTGTAATGAGTACAATGTGATGTTGGTGTTACTGGTTCAAACTAAGATTATAATTAAAGTTAGGAAAACAAAAAAACAATTCAAGCCCATTACAAAGACTCACATTTTTCCTTTACTTGTTTTTCATTTACCAAAATAAAAAAAAATATATATATATATAACTTCTTTTTTTGGTCATAATTTTAAATGTTTTAAAAAATATATAATTTTGGTCATATTCAGTTATTTAAATTGTTGTATTATTTGTTTTCAGGGCAAAGTATTCTCAAAGACCGCGACTAAAGTGAAACAGAAGAAGCGCTGGGAGAATATTAAGTACAAAGTGATAATAGCGGCAGTTGTTGTTGCAGTGGCTATTGGCATAATTGTGGCTGTGGCAATGAGTTTTAGCAGAGAGGACAGTCAAAAAACACCCCCAGCCACACAATCAACAGAAGCACTAATAGATGGCTAGAAGACAGGCCAGCTGCAAGATGTGTGAACTTGTGTTTAAAATGCCTCAGAATATCACCTGGAAAATCTTGTTTGTAGTACTTTTGTTAAAATAGCCTAAACTAGAGTGAAGTTTCATAAATCACTAAATGCACAATCAAGAGTGCCAAGAGTCTATCAAGAGTATGCTAAAAATAAACATGGTGAGTGATACAAAAATGGTACCATGGTGTCACCATCTTTTCTGCTTTCACTTTCATTTTTAAATGGTAACACGCAGTGTATGCTGCATTCATTTTAACCGTTTACATGGATTCTTGTCGAACAAGCCATATTTTAACCACAAATTGGATAAATCAGAGCCCTTGATCTGACCCATTTCATGTCTTAGAGTCTCTACAAACAAGCTGTTGAGTTTAATTGGATTTGTTTGGTTGTGGAAACATACAAAACGTGTAAATAAATGTTTCTTGTGTAAATATACCATATCTGTTAATCTTTTATTTCCTCAATGTGTCATATTTCTTTCTGTATTGTATTTATTTTCTTTTGTAATGCTTGTACATCTTTTATAATGACTTGATGTGAGTTCACATTTATTTCGTGTGATATGCAGTCAAAATAAGAAATTGGAATTAAAATAACCATTATATTTAATATTTTTTATATCGAGTTTAATAACATTTGGATATTTGCATTGTAAAACGCCACCTGGTGGAAATTTTGAGGTTGAAACACTGACGTAAAAAGAGCAGATTTGACAGCAAAGACAAAGAGCTATCAAAAGCCAAAATGTAAAAGAGACAGGGTGACCCGCCAACGTTTGCACTATTAAATGTGCACAATTATAGTCTACTTTTTACAAGACGCCATAGCCTAGATATGAATTATGAGAAACATAAAAAACGTTCACAAAAGAGCACATATCACAGCGTTCTTTGGTATTATTCTTCTTTTGTGATCAGGAGAATAATAAAAACTCATACAGGTTTGAAACATAGACAGTATAAGAGGTGTGAAATAAGTAAAAGGTGAGTAAATGATAATTTATGGGTGAACTATTCAAATTTGTAGCGCGCTTGTTGTGAAATGTGATCTGGCAACTAACCCAGCAGTGCCTGTTCGTTGTTATAACAACGTCAACTAAAACCAGAGGGCATTTCGGTTGCGAGTCTTGCGACAGTCTTAACAGTTTTCTCATGCACATTTCAAACTTTATTATGTAGTTATTCTCACCCAAACAAGAATGGCTCACCATGACCCTCGAGTGGAGTGGATTAAAAACGCAGTGTGCGTGTTGTTTGATTTGCCTGATTCAGGCTGTTTTGAGGAGTTACTCAGTCGCGGTGATGGAGAGGAAGAGCAGAAAATCATAAGCTTTTTAAACATAGTCACAGAGGAAGAGGCGCCATCAACGCTTTTTTTCTTCAAGAATATACGCGAAGAAGAGGTTGAAGTGGAAATTCCTGTTGGTACGTTTATATTTCAACTAAACTAGTCCTAACGTGTTTGACGTTACTATTCACAGAACAGTTTACAGTAACGACGTTCTCCAAGCGCGTGCAATGCTTGAAATATGAAGTTTATCATTTTGTGTAACTTTCTAAGCAAAAAAAAAAACGGTATCCATTCATTTACGTGTTTAATGATACATCATTTCCCAGTCCATACACACCAAGAACCGGTAGAAGGCACGGAGAATGACTCGGAGAGAAGTATATCTGTTTTGTCTGAAGAGACACTCCTCTCAAATAGAGAGAAAACCCCTACTGAAAGTGAGTCTGTTTCCTCAGTCCTCATTAATATGATCAGAAAGAAATTCATCAAACTAAGTTACAAGATGTTCTTGTCTTTTTTTCCCATTACTCACACACATGACTGAAGAGAGAAGAAAAGTTAAAAAAAGAAAGCCCCAGGAGTCCTCAAACCCAGAAGACTCTCAGCGTATGGATCTTGCAGTTGAGGGCCTGTCAGAGGCAACAAATGTGGATAAACCACCTCCCAATGTAGTTCTTTATTTATTATATGAGAATATTTATTATGAGAATTACACACCTCGAATATTATTTATTATTATTATTGTTTTATGATGCTTTGACATTTTTCCCCCATCACAAGACTGAGGTTCAGATTGTGTATCATCTAGAGCTTCACTTGGACGTGAACAATATCCCGAAGAGGTTTGAGAAATACAATTTCCTCTACTTCCTGAGGAACACTAAAGGTAGGGGGAGTACTCTCAATTTGTTCCTCCCAAAATGTGCATATTTAACTGAAATATCTGATGTTTTATTCAATCCAGAAACCATCATTGAGCCTGTGGACATGCTTGAAGCTAATAATTTGATGCCCAAACTTATTGAGTTTGGCATGATGAATGACAACCCCTTGATGATGCTTAGAGGGCTTCTCAACCATGTGTGTGACTAAACCTCTTACTCTTCATTTATCTTTAATTATACCATGGAACTATCTACACTGAGCTCTTTCCTTGCAGGTGTATGTTCCTCTTCTCTCAGTGAACCAGCTCAGGGTCACTGATGGTGGCTATTATGGTGTTGCTGGCTCTCAAGACTCTCAAGAGAAACAGCAGCCTGCGGAATCCCAAGGAGCTTTTGAGGTCCGAGACGATCTTCTCCACAGCACACACAAATTCTTGCAGGTCGTAGACCAAACCTTACTGCAGATACAAGGTATGCTAGTTTTTCAAAATTTTTGAAAGAAGTATCTTGTGCTCACCAAAGCTTAATTTACAATCAAAAATATGTCATTGTGAAATATGTAGATTACAATTAAAAATAATATCATTATATTATATAATATGTAATTTATTCATGTGATGGCTAAGTTGAATTTTTCGGCAGCCATTATCCAGTTTTTTAATGTTTTCCTTCAGAAACCATTCTAATATGTTGATCCGTCGCTCATGAAACATTTCTTATTATTATCAATGTTGAAAACACTGCTTAACATTTTGATCTCTGTGTTTTAGGTGAGTTTAAATTTCACATTCCAGATCTTGATTTGGAGGGAGAAGTGGAGACACTCATGTCTGATCCAGGGATGGTGGACAAACTTGAGCAGTGTGTGATGAATTGGCACACACAAATCACTATTGTCATCGAAGAGCAGAAAGCTAAGCAACCACAGGTTTGTAATGTTTCAAGTGAATTAATCAAGATGGAAGTTTTCTACTCTAACCTAAACAGATCATTTAAAGGATTAACTGACTGATAGTTTTTTTCACTTCTGAAGGGACCTGGTCCTTTGGCAGAAATTGAGTTCTGGCGTGAACGTTTGGCAGTCTTGAGTAGTTTGAGTGAGCAGCTGAACCTGCCAGTGGTGAAGAAGATTTTGGATGTGATGACCAATGCTGACTCATTCATAATGCAGGAGCTGGAAAAGACTACATCTGAGCTTAGAAAATACCATGAGGAGTCTTCCAGTAATGTACAATTCCTCACCACAATGGAGAGACACTTCAGGGTGAGAAGTGACCATTCTATGTTGCTGCCCTACACAGGAATAGGTCTAGGAATAGGAATACGTTTATTCATAAAGTGCTTTGCGCAATATCAGTTGCTTTAGCAGCTTTACAGTAAAAATCAGTATGAGTGTCTCAAAAATTCAGTTTTGGGAATCAGTATTTTCCGTTTTCAAGTACAATTACTAGTACAACAAAGCATCCTATTAACAAAATCATTACTTAGTAATCTCTTTATCGTTCTGAACCTGTATGTTGTATTTTTTCTCTTTTGGAACGCCAGGGGGGGAGTAAATAAGATCATTTCAGAATTCTCCATGGTCCCCCACCAGCAGAGGATCGTGGCTCAAAAATATACAGTTTCTCATTAATGTTTTATTTTTTACAGAACCTTGTCACAGGACTGGATTTCAAAGTGGTCTTGGACACTATTCCTCAGTTGATGAACGGGCTGCGATTGATCTGGATATTATCCAGGCATTACAGCATAGACGAGCGTTTGGAATCTTTGATGGAACGTATTGCCTGGGAACTATCTGAACGGGTCGCGAGAGTCGTAAATGTCCGTGTTCTATTTAAGTGAGTAAGCAAAATCTGTAAAAGTCAAACCACAAGCCAGCACAAAAAAATGAAAATGTTGCATTTGAAGTGACTTTTGTTTGATGTGGAAAAAAACTGAATAAGGCTTACACTTTTTATCAATTTAGAAGTTCCACATAATATTACCTTAAAACACACAATGTTAATTTATAATGATTGTAATTCCCACATTCATTGATATAATGCAGAGACAAGAGAGTGGTGGCCAAAGCCAAAACTCAGGATGGAAAGCAAGTCTTGGAACGGTGGAAGGCCAGCTACTTTGAGATCCGCGCACTGATTGAGAAATCAGACCGTGATCCCCGCTGGGAATTCAATCGCAAAAAGCTGTTTGAAAAGACAGACTACATGGCTTCAGTCTGCCAGGACTTGTATAACATTTTGCAGGTTTGTCAAATTAGATTAAGCATATTTTAGTTACTATCAACTTTACATGAAGACATTTTTCCTCACAGACAGTTACTTTCTCACAAATTGATTTTCTCTGATAGACTCTGGACGAGTTCTACATTATCTTTGGACCAGAGTTAAAAGCAGTGACGGGTGATCCCAAGCGAATAGATGATGTTTTACACCGTGTAAACTGCCTCGTCCAACCCATTGAGGAACTTACCTTTGACCCTTTTGACATCCGCAAAATGAGCAGTTGGAAAATGACCATACAAGATTTTAAAACTGGCGTCCAGGTCCAAATCTAGCAGCAACTATATTTTCAGTCTTCATTTGTTTTCCTCTTTTGACATTTTTTTTGTGTATTAAATGCTCTGTTTTTATTTAGGCCATTGAAAGGGAAGCTATCACTTTCATCGATCACTCCTTCAAGACACTGCGTTCTTCATCTGCAGCCTTTGACCTGCTGCTGAAATTCAAGCACATCCGCTCTAGAGATGCCATCAACAAACGGTTGATGAAGAAGTTTAATGATATTCTTGCTCAGTACTGCAAAGAGGTGCCTTATGATCTGCTTACTAAAAAACCTAGGACATGTTGGATATATTACAAATATTGCATTTCTTGCTGTTCTTAAGTGTCTTCTTTGGTGTCGTTTGTTGCCTAGATGGACCTAATGAATGACATATTTATGAAACACCAGGAGAATCCACCTTTGAATAAAAATCATCCTCCTGTGGCAGGAGCCATTGTTTGGGAGCGTTTACTGCTAGAGCACATTAAGTGCCCCATTAAACGCTTCAAGAAGGCACGTGATCTGATGAACAGCAAGGAGGGCAAAGTAGTAAGTTATCCCACATTGTCACTAAGTAAAAAGTTTTGTTACTAGTATCTATATGAATGAATAATACATTTTAAAAAATAATCATTATTATATACAAATGTATGTATATAAATAATAATAATTGAAAAATAGATTAAAATTATGGTAGTTATGATATTTCAGCCACCATACATCAATACACATTCATATGGATGTCATTACATTGTTTTTTGAGTGTCCCACTAATGTTTATTATTATAAGATGTGTGTTAAATAAAATAGTTCAGGTTCGAGACTCCTGCATTCTGTTTCACAAAATATGACAGTTTTTGAACACCAGAATACTGTAGGAACAGTGTAGTTTTTAAATAAATGTCCCCTCAAAACTAGGGGTGTTGAAACTAATCGTTGCATTAATAGATCATAATCGATTATAGCCTACTGATGTTTCTTTGATGTCATTCGTCACATACACACTACTCGCGCTAGAGTAAAATGGCGGAGGGAGGCAAAACACAAAAGCGCGTAATAAAAAATGCACCCACTATTTTAAAATTTGTGTGTGTGCGAGTCTACATGTGTCTGCTGTGTTCAGACTTAAGTTGTGTGATGTTTGTGTGCTTTCTTGGGGCAGATCAAATAAAAAGGGAGTTCATACAAAATAACTGATTGCTTGTATTCATTGACAAAAATGTAGGCATGTGCAGTAATATTGAAAAGTGAGTTTTGCACATCCCTATACTCTATTTGCCACACTTATCAGAGTTTACAAACTTGAACTTAGGGATTCTTTGCATAATGCTTATGCTCTCCCATATTTGCATTTATATGAATAAAAATATCCTGACTGTTTTTTATTTTTTTTCCCCTTTGCAGGTGGAATCCAAATTCTTAGAGGTGGGTATGCGTATGAGGGACTATGAGATAGAGATCTATAACCGTTGGAGAGCAGAGACTATTCAGACTTTGCCCCTTCTCATGAAGAGAAATGTGCTGATAATGGTCAACAGTGCTGGGACTGTCTATGAAGACTCCATACAGCCAAATGCGGTACGTTGCAGTGACAGGGAAACCTGTCTGTTAGCTGTGAGGAAAAGATGGTCAAAATTGATCTCAGTTTCCCTCTACTCCATATCCACTATGTACTTAAACCAGTGCTTTGAAATAACATTATTATGTATGCATATGGCTGTGTTTGCAGACTGCTCTAGGCTCAGTGAGGGATGTGGAAAAGGATGTGCGCTATTCTGTGAACTTTGCCCCTGAACTGCAAGAGATCATTTCTGAGTCCAAATATCTGGATCACTTGGGCATCATAATACCTTATAAGGCACAAGATGTGGCTGTGCAGGAAGACAGTTTTCTCAGGTAGTCTGCCTATAATTAATTGCTACAATTAATTTACTGACATTTTACCTTAAAAGACTTCCTCTTGATGTCTCTTGAAGAAGAAATGTCTATTGAAGTGTGTTTTGACACTTTTGTTACTTTTTACTGTTACGCATACAGGTACAAAATTGAACTGAAGAAGTTAGTAAATCATTACCACTCTCTGATGGATAATCTAAATGATGCCGAGTTCTCAATAATGGCTGATCAGGTGCAGGATCTGAGGCGAGTGCTAAGCTTTGGGTGCAAAAGAATCAACTGGAATTGTTTGGGTAAGTTGCACACAAATTTACGAATATTTAAAGTGCATATAAAATTTGTTAAAATGTTACTTTTTCTTTTACCTTGTTACATGTAGTTGCTTCAGTAATAATAACTATAGATTATTAATAATTATATGCGACTAACCTAAACCAACCCTAATCTAACCCTAAATTCAGATTACAGGGTTAAAATAAACTAGTAAACTTCATAAATGAATAAGGAAAGAAACTGGTGAAATTTTCGTTACAATAAACACACAATAACTAACTGAATATTGCTTGTTCCACAACTAGACAAATTTTTTATCCATGTTCTTACTGAATACATTTAATTGTGAAATTCATAATTAACATATTTATGCTTATTCTGAACCATTTAAATTCGAGAATATTATTATTTAAATAAAATCAAATATGTAATAGTTTGTAAAGAACTTGTAAAGATTTTTTTTTGAGTGTAGAACTGTTACCTGTTTCAAATATTAACATCATATTAAGTTAATATGTTTAAAGTATGTTGATACTAATACAGATGGATGGAAATTTTTTTATATGCAATTTAAATACATAAATCTTACATTTAGGCCTAAAAATGATATTTTGAGTGATGGGTACCTCGTAAAAATGAGTAGTTGCTGCCCCACTATATTGTCTGCTAAAAGTTCTTAATGTCATTTTCTTCATTTAACAGGTATACCACAATTCATCCATCGCGGAAATCTGGCCACTTCCAAATTTGAGTCATTGATGAACCAAATTCAGAAGAATGAACGAGACATTGACGATAAACTTAAATCCATTGAATCTGCAAACCTTTTCAAGTTCCCAACGGCAGATAAAGCTGGACACCTACCAGGTTAAGAATGTTATTGGCTATATTTGCAATGACTAGATTACTCTTAATAACTCCAAACAAGCGAACACATCAGGTACAAACTAGCAATGTGTTAAGGTGTTTTCTGCCTGATGTTCCAGGAATAAAAGAGTTCTGTGATTTTATTGAGGGTGAGAGGGCAAAGGTGGTGAACCTGCTGGTGAATAAGTATGCAGCCATCAGTCCTCTCCTCACCAAGATGGAAAGTCTGATCATGGGAACCAGCACTGGTAAAGCCAAGCGCATGGCTCAGTTCTACGCTTACTGGGAGCACAAGATCTTTGACTCACTTACCAAGATGGTGCTTCAGTAGGTTTATTTAATTATTTCTCAGGTGCATTAACATAGATCTCATAAGTCTAATGCTCTTTTATGCTTACCATTACAATTGCCTTTCAGGAATATTCAAGCTTTTAACAATGCGCTGATGGGCACTACTCCACTCTTTCAAATTGACACCATTCTAGCTGCTCCTGAGATTGCTTTGCTTCCCAAAAACAGTGAGGTGTACAAGCTTATTAGACAGTGTGTTGCTGACTGTGTGGAGAGCACCAAGGTATGTTGATGGCTACGTAAGTCAAGACAAGTCTATCCCTTTGAAAATAATCTATATTGTTATAACATGCTAAATATAGGTTATTTAGCATGTTATAAACAATATAGATTGTTTCAAAGCAACTTTACAGTTAAACAGGATAATGCAAACTTTATCAAATATAAAGACTATAAGGTATAAAGATATAAAGATAAGAAAATAAGGATAGCAATTAGAAAGCAAATAAAAAATAGCAATTTTATAGCTGTTTTAGTGTAAAGTAGATATTTGGTCACTCAGGTCACCCTTCCCCCTGTTTGTATCTTTCTAGCGGTTTGTTCGCTGGATGCATGGCAGTTGCATCCAATGCCCTCCACAGTATGTGGATGGTGAAGAAAAACCATTCTTCTTCACTTTTTACAACGACATTTGCCAGCTTCCACTGATAAATGAGCAAGCCACTGCCATCTCCCAGACAATGCAGCGTCTCCTTAATGGAATCAGCGTCTACCTCAAAACATGGATGAGCTACCGCTCTCTCTGGAAACTGGACAAGGCTATTGTCATGGAGAAGTTTGCAGCTAAGAAGCCCTCATGTGTGATGTATGATGAGAAGTTTCAGTTCTATGTCAAGATCAGCAATGAAGTGGCAAAGCAGCCCTTGATGAAGCATGAACACATAATCAGGCTGAACTTGGAGCCGCTAGCCCGTGCCATCCAAGAGAACGCACAAGCGTGGGTCACTTCTCTGGGCAGGCTACTCAATGACTCGGCCCGAGAGGAGCTTTTCAACCTGCGCAATGAACTGTTGGTGAGGATGTATCTTCATCTAAGAATCATGTAAGTAAAATGTTGAGATTTTGAGACAGTTTGTACTTATAGAATGAGTTTACTGTGAACAGAAATTGTCAGAGCATTTGAAGAGGAATCCCAATACCTTGGAGGACCTGAAATTTGTTCTGGGCACCATCACAGACATTAGAGATATGTCTCTCTCAGTGGAGATGAGAATCGATGATATTCAAGAGAGATACAGAACTCTGAGCATGTACAATGTGGAGGTGAGTAGACCTGAGTGTATCAGTCAAAAATACAGTAAAAAACCCTTTATATTATGAAATATTATTACAGTTTAAAATAACTGTTTTCTATTTCAGTATAATTTGAGATGTATTTATTCCTCTGATGGAATAAATTAAGAATTTTAGCAGGCAGTGACACATTATCCTTCAGAAATCATTCTAATATACTGTTTGTATGCTAGAATATTTCTCAATATTTCTAATAATTCTTATTATCACTGTTGAAAACAGTTGTGCTGCTTAATATTTCTGTGGAAACAGTGATACTCTTTTCATGATCCTTTGATTAATAGAAAGATTTAAAAAAAATGCATTTATTTTGTAAATAGAAATATTTTGACAATATTTAATAAGTGTTATAACTGTGACTTTATTACTTGAATGTGTACAAAAGTATTAATTTCTTTCTTCAAATATTGAATATGCACTAAAACGTTTTGTGGTCATTCCTTTGATTATTGATCTGTTTTACAATTATTTTGTTCTGAAGACTTCAGAGGAGGAGGTGCAACTGTCTGCAAACATCTACAATCTGTGGAGTGAACTTTTTAAAGAGTCTAGACGGGTTGACTGCGGTTTGGGAAAAGTAAAGAAGACTTTTGCAGAGGTAGTACTAAGCATTTACCAGTAAGGCTTAATTTGCTGGTTGGCTGGTTGCACACACTGCTTAGATTAGTCTTACTTGATTGGTCATAACATTTTTAAGTCAGTTACATAAAAAGGTAGATTGGTCAAATTTGAATTCTAAAAGTTAACTTGAAAAAGTTAAAAGTTAAAAAGTTAACTTAGCGACTATGTTTATGCAACTGGCCCCTGATCTTTAGTTTCTTAATGTTGAAATTCACTGAATTCACTTTCAATTCTCTCTCTCTCTCTCTCAGATCACACTGAATCAGATTGAGGAATATAAACAGGAGATCTCCATATTTGCAGAGAGCTTCAACATGCATGGTCCTGGAGCAGTGGGAGATGATCTAGAGAAAGGCAAGAGCACCAGCACTCTATCCTGATGTGTTTTGTTTTTCATATCTTACCCACCTGGTATTATATCATCATTGTTTACTCTTATAGGTTTAGAGATCATGGATACCTATGAGACGGAGTTGGCTAGGATAGAGGCAAGCCGTCAGGAACTGGCTAAAGCAGAGAAATTGTTCAACCTGCCCATCACTATGTACCCAGAGCTTCTCAATGTACAGAAGGAGATGAGGGGCCTGAGACAGATCTATGAGATTTACAAGAGCCAGAAAGTTAGAATGTCAATTCATTACACACAAACTTTTACTTATTACTATGTTGGTCACATTTTCTGAACAGATGTGACACAGGTGTGTGTATATTCCTCAGGTAGCTAAGACGGAGTGGTCACAGACCCTTTGGGTAAATCTGGACATAAAGGTCCTTCAGGATGGTATAGAAGGACATATCAAGAGCTTGCGGAAACTTCCGAAGGATGTGAGAGCTCTTCCTGTATCTTTCTTCCTGGAGGGCCGCATGAAAGAATTCAAAGAGTCACTTCCTCTTCTGTTGGACCTAAAAAATAAGGCTCTCAGAGACAGGTAAATGCATTTACATTTTTTTACATTTATTCATTTAGCTGACGCTTATATCCAAAGCAACTTACAATTGCTAAATATGTCAGAGGTTGCATGCCTCTGGAGCAACTAGGGGATAGGTGTCTTGCTCAGGGACACATTGGTGTCTTACAGTGGATTCTAACCTGGGTATCTCACACCAAATTCATTTGTCTTATCCACTGAGCCATCACCACCACCGCTTTATGCTTTTCTAATGCTTTAAAAATTTTGTTTTATAATGTTTTAACATTAAGTAATATATCTCTGCCTTTATTCACAGCTAGTAAATATGATTAAGTGAATAGTGTGATCTTTAAAAATCTAGCTTAATCTAAGGTCACTAGCTGTTTGGATATAATTTGTGCAACATGAGACTCAAGTGCTCACTTGGTTGCTGCAGGCACTGGAAGGGCCTAATGGAGAGGACAGGCACTAGCTTTGAGATGAATCCAAACACCTTCACTCTGGAGAACATGTTCTCCATGGAACTGCACAAGTATGGGACCGTCATCAGTGACATTGTCACCTCAGCTGTAAAGGAGCTTGGCATCGAGACGGTTAGAAATCTCATCAAAAATGAAATTCAACTACACTTCTTATATTAGTTATTGTTAAAATTCCAGCATTAGAGTTAAGGAAAAGTTCACCCTAAAATGAACAACCTGCAATCAATTACTCATGTCTTTCCAAACCTGCACGCCTTTCTGACTTCTGTGGAACATAAAGGGCCCTATCTTGCACCCGGCGCAAATGACTTTATACACAAACGCATGTCTCATTCCTATTTTGCACGCGCGCAAAGCGGGATTTTCCCCTCCACAGACGCACGTCGGTAAACTAGGAAATGAACTTGCGCTCCCTGGGCGGATCGGCGCAAAAAGGAGGCGTGTTTCGGCGCAAACATTCCCAGGTGCTATTTTACACTTCCAGAACACAATTGCGCCACTGACCAGAAAAAACCTGGTCTAAAGTCAGTGGCGCGTTGCGCGTTGTTCATAATGCTATTTTAAGCGCGCATGCTTGGCCATAATGTAGCGGGTACACAACGCGCAAATACTGATTCTCTCATCAACATAGATGCAGTAGTTTTTATTTTTGCAAATCATACATTATAACAAGGAAAAATATTAACACAAGAGGGAAATCATTGTGGTTTACATGAAGATGAAAAAACTGAAATACCCATTTCTTAAGGCTATTGTAGTACTAAAGGATCAGACCTGTTTGCCCAATAGTGGCAGAAACGTATAGGCTATAATGTTTAACCGACGCTGATGTGCAAGAGTTTCTCCCATCCCTATACAACGTCACTTCTGTCTTTCACTGTCCTGACAAGAACGTCGGTCTCATCGGCTGTGAACGCTCCTGGCGCGCGCCTGGTAAACCCGCCGTTATAATAACAATCCGTCATGCAACATGCGCACCTGTTCTTAAAGGGTATGTTGGATGGCGCTCGGATTGGTTTATTTCACGTTACGCCCAAACCACACCTATGAATAATGAAGCTACTTCAGACCAACCTCTTTTAGATTTGCGCCAGGCGCAAGAGGCATTTATCCCGCCGGGAAAATAGCAACAGCGCCGGGACCCGCCCACAAAGTTACTTGCGCCATGCGCTTTGACACTTGCGTTTCAGATTGTTAAAATAGGGCCCAAAGTGGTATAGATGGTATAGAAAGAAGATTGTTGGTAACCAAATGGTTTCGGTTCACATTGGCTTCCATTGTATTTTTGTCTATACAATTAAAGTCAATGAAAACTGTTTGGTTGCCAACATTCTACGAAATGTCTTCTATGTTTCACAGAAGAAACAAATGCATCAGATTTGGAAGAGCATGAGTAAATGATGTTGATGAGGAAAAATCCCAAGAAAGACTGATTTGAACTGTTTACTGAGATTGTGGCATTGATTGTAAGTTTCCTTAAATGATTGTCATTCTAGATTACAGAGTCTGTTTGTGTGCATTTTTGAAGGGAGTAAAAGAAGTGGAGGAAACATGGGGAAATATGAAGTTCAATGTCCAGCGGTTCTTAAAAGGCACACAGGAGCATGGCTTCATTCTTGGTGCTGTGGATGAGATTCTCCAGCACTTGGATGATGATGCCATGAACCTGCAGAGTATGGCAGGCAGCCACTTTGTAGGTCCCTTCCTGGCCACCGTGCAGCAGTGGGAGAAGAATCTATCACTGATTAGTGAGATTATTGAGGTCAATGGAAGCCAACAATATCAACAATCAAAGAGATGAAAATGACAGACTCATGTTCACATTTCTTTACTATTATTCTCAAATGTGTAGGTATGGATGTTAGTGCAACAAAAATGGATGTACCTGGAAAGCATCTTCATTGGAGGTGACATTAGCTCACAGCTACCCGAGGAAGCCAAAAAATTCGAAAATATTGACAAAATGTTCAAAAAGGTGAGTTCTGCACCAACAACTAATATGAAAATGTGTTTTTTGTGAAGAATGTAAATCCTTTATCCTCTGATGTATATCACCAGATAATGACCGACACAGTGAAGGACCCTGGGATTAAGAGATGCTGTCTGGTTCCAAATCGTCTGGCTGACCTGCAGAACCTAAGCGACGGTTTGGAAAGGTGTCAAAAGAGTCTGAACGATTACCTCGATTCCAAGCGAAATGCTTTCCCACGCTTTTTCTTCATTTCTGACGATGAGCTGCTCAGTATTTTGGGGAGCAGTGAGCCTACTTGTGTGCAGGAGCACATGATCAAGGTAATTTTAGGTGCTGAAAAAAGGAAATGAAAGTTTTTTTGTTTTCTAAATTCTGTTTTTTATGCATGTTATTGATCTTATTGTGAATGATTCACATGCATGTTTCAATTTTATAAACTTTAGGGATAGAACAAGTAGAGTTTGGCTAGTCAAATGAGCTTCATGTGCAACCTGCTTTTATTTGGCTACTTGTACTCTGCTGCATCCTAAAATATAAAAGACTGTTATATATTTCCTTTTTAAGTATAAAGGAAGTATACTGTGGAAGAATTAATATTATGAATGTGTTTTCTATCACTGTACTGGTAGTACTGTACTGTTATGGATTATTTAAATCAAAATGCATTTTTTTAACAATAATAAACTAAAATTATAACTAGTTTATTTAGTGAGTTATTTAATTATATAAATCAAAATGTATTTAATCAATTTATTGTAATTCAAAAATTATTTATTTAGTTATTAGTTATTTGTTTATATTTTTTACATTGATTTAATCGAACGCACTCCCTTGTGGGGGTCCCTGAATCTCAGTTTGAAAACCCCTGCTCTGCTGTATAAGCTTTCCTCACCCTTCTATTAAAATCATTCAAATAAACTGAATTCTGGATCAAAAATAACAGGTGCAGACCATAAATGAATCAATCACCTTGTATTTTCTCATCGACAGATGTATGACAACATTGCAGCTTTGCGTTTTGACACGGGAATGAATGGAGAGATGGTGGCAAGGGCACTGGTGTCTGCCGAGGGGGAGGTGATGGAGCTCAAACAACCTGTCCCTGCAGAGGGCCGTGTGGAGGACTGGATGACTGGAGTGCTGCTGGAGATGAGGAGAACCAACAGACTTATCACCAAAGAGGCGATTTACTTCTACAGCCACCAAAAGACTAGGTGAGGACATTAAGATTTCATCTCATTGTTTAATTTGAATTTATGTGAATTTAATGATATGGCTGCCTGCGTTTCCATCAGGGTAGACTGGATGTTTGACTACCAGGGCATGGTGGTGCTGGCAGCAAACCAAGTGTGGTGGACCTGGGAGGTGGAAGACGTCTTCAAAAGGATGTATCATGGCGAAAAGCAGGCATTGAAACAGTATGCAAAGAAAATGCACCAGCAGATCAATGACTTGGTGAGGCGCATCACGCAACCTTTAAATAAGAATGACAGACGGAAAATCAACACTGTCCTCATCATTGATGTCCATGCTAGGGACATTGTGGATGCTTTTGTCAGAGATAGGTAAGATATGAAAACTGTCACCTCAAAAGAGGTTGTAACATTGCGAATTGGTCGTGTGTTAACGCACACTTATTCTGTGGGCAGTATCACAGATGCCAGTGAGTTTGAATGGGAGAGTCAGTTGAGATTCTACTGGGTTAAAGAGCCCGATGAGCTGTTTGTGCGGCAGTGCAGTGCTCAGTTCTCTTACGGCTACGAGTACATGGGGTTGAACGGCCGGCTGGTCATTACTCCCCTGACTGACCGCATCTATCTCACACTTACCCAGGTATTCAATTTACCCAGTTGTCCTTTCCTAAATGGCCTGTTTTATTGTACACGTCTTATTATTATGTTGTATGATGCTCTCAGGCCTTGTCTATGTTCCTGGGCGGAGCACCAGCTGGGCCTGCGGGCACAGGGAAAACTGAATCCACTAAAGATCTGGCGAAAGCCTTGGGGCTTTTGTGTGTGGTCACTAACTGTGGAGAGGGCATGGACTACATGGTAAGTGAGAGATTATCACTTTACATGGTGACATGTTTAGTTCAACAAAATTATTAAGATGATGTATTTCAATATGATATACACTACTGTTTAAAATTTAGTTTCAGTGCAGATGATATTTCAGAAATCATTTTAAAATGCTGAGTATTATTACAGTTGAAAACAGTTGTTCTGTTTAATATTTTTGTGCAAACCATATTTTTTCTAGAATTCTTTGAATAACAGCAATTATTTGAAATGGGAAATATTTTGTAATAGTATGTTTATATTTAACACATCCCTGCTGAATAAAATAATTAATTTCTTTTAAAAAAATCATCTACCTGGCCCAAATTTTTGAGTTTATGCTATTAATTTAGATTTTGTTTTTCCTATCCTTTAGGCTGTGGGTAAAATCCTCTCTGGTTTAGCTCAGTGTGGCGCCTGGGGGTGTTTTGATGAGTTCAACCGCATTGACGCCTCAGTGCTGTCTGTCATCTCATCCCAGATCCAAACAATCCGAAACGCTCTCATGTTGGACCTCAAGAGGTTTCAAGTAAGTTTGTAACTGGAAGTCACATTTTCTAGAGTCACTCTGATAGTCAATACTGAAATTGTTGTGAATATTTAAGCCACTGAGGGTATTGTTTTTTTGTGTTGTTTAGTTTGAAGGTCAAGAAATCAGTCTAGATAACCGCATTGGAATCTTCATCACGATGAACCCTGGTTATGCTGGCCGCACAGAACTTCCTGAGTCAGTGAAAACTTTATTCAGACCAGTGGTAGTCATCGTGCCTGATCTGCAGCAGATCTGTGAGATCATGCTTTTCTCTGAAGGCTTCCTTTTGGCCAAGGTGGGCAAAACAAGGACTGGGCTGTCTGTAGATTAAATTAATCAGACTAAAAAGAGAATAAATTATACAATTTAATTGTTTGTAATCCAAAAGTTTCACATGAACATTAAACAATAAACCTCAGAGAGCCGTATGTGAATAGGCAAACAAAATACAAATAAAAATTGCATAAATGGTTTACTTGCAGGTTTTGGCAAAGAAGATGACAGTGCTGTACAAACTAGCACGAGAGCAGCTGTCTAAACAGTCACACTATGACTTTGGGCTTAGAGCACTGAAGTCTGTGTTAGTAATGGCAGGAGAGCTGAAGAGAGGTTCACCTGATCTCAGTGAGGTATTGAGCTCTCTGCATCATCTTACAACACACCTTAATGAGCTGACTCCTAATTTCTTCCTTTTTTTCCTCTTTCTCATTTCTTTACCCCTATTAGGATGTGGTTTTGATGAGGGCTCTGAGAGACATGAACCTGCCCAAGTTTGTATTTGAGGATGTTCCTCTGTTTTTGGGCCTCATCTCAGATCTGTTCCCAGGGCTCGACTGCCCACGTGTACGTTACCCCAGCTTTAATGATGCTGTAGAGGGCACCCTGCAGGAGAATAATTATATCATTCTCCCCAGCCAGGTGATTCATCCCTTCAAAACTCATTTTAAAAGGATTGTAATTATTAAGCATAATGAATTATGACTAATTTGTGAATGTAGGTGGACAAAGTGGTGCAAATGTATGAGACCATGATGACCAGACACACAACCATGGTGGTTGGACCGACAGGGGGAGGGAAATCTGTGGTGATCAACACACTCTGCCAATCACAGACCAGGTCTTTGTCTACACATAAATAACAATATATTCATACAATGACATTTTTAAATTCTTCTAGATGTTCATAAACAAATTGTTCTCTCAGGCATATACACATAAGTGTTAAATTGTATCTGTAGGTTGGGCCTGCTGACCAAAATGTATAGCCTGAACCCTAAAGCGATGAGTGTGATTGAGCTATATGGGATCCTGGATCCGGTCACACGAGATTGGACTGATGGGATTCTGTCTAACATATTCCGTGACATCAATAAACCTACAGACAAAAAAGAAAGGAGGTGAAATCATGGCTTAATTATTCTTCATCTATTTTATATCAAAGGCATGAAACAGAACAGAATTAATTTGTGTTTGCTTTACAGGTACATCCTCTTCGATGGAGATGTAGACGCTCTATGGGTGGAGAACATGAATTCAGTCATGGATGATAACAGGCTTCTCACGCTGGCTAATGGAGAGAGGATTCGTCTACAGAACTACTGTGCTCTGCTCTTTGAGGTATCATGCAACCTCTTCATTTTGTCAAAGGACTGGAATTCAGTGTAACTGTTGTAGACTTGCGAACAAAAGTGATGTATTTTAGGTTGGAGATCTGCAGTATGCCTCCCCTGCTACCGTTTCGCGTTGTGGAATGGTGTTTGTGGACCCCAAAAACCTTCGCTACCTTCCCTTCTGGGAAAAATGGGTCAACAGCAGAGCCCCCAAAGTAAGTTTATTTCTACTCTGTGCTTAAGTTATCCTAAAAATTTATACCAGCGGTTCGTCAAGCAAGAAAACTGATTGTACATTTTTTACGTCAAAGGAAGTTGACAGCCATACCAAACATTAATATATATCTGTAAAATATAAATATATGGAAATATACATAAATATAAGTGTAATTTGGGAGTGAAAAGATATTAGAAGAATGTATTTTTAAGATATTAGAATAATATATGTAATCATGTTCTGACAGTGGTAAAAAAATAACAAAAAAAATCATGTTCTGACATTGATAAGATTATATTTTCAACATGCCTTTTCTCTGTCAACAGGAAAAGACAGAACTCCACAAATTGTTTGAAAAATATGTACCAAGTGCCATTGATATGATAGTGGATGGTGTGGTTGATGGTAAACTGACAGAGAAACTGAAGACTGTGATCTTACAGACGGATTTAAACATGGTGAGTGAGTCAGTAGAGACCTGAACCACACTAGAGTTTAAAGGGATACGCCACTTTTTTTGGAAATAGGCTCATTTTACAACTCCCCCATAGTTAAACAGTTGAGTTTTACCGTTTTCTAATCCATTCAGCCGATTTTCTGATTTTTAGAAGAATATCAGTAAACAGACAGTTTCTGGTCTTATTGACTTCCATAGTATATTTTTTTTCTACTATGTAAGTCAATGAGACTGGTTACTGATATTCTTCTAAATATCAGAAAATCGGCTGAATGGATTTGAAAACGGTATAACCCAACTGTTTAACTCTGGGGGAGTGGTAAAATGAGCCTATTTCCAAAAAAAGTGGAGTATCCCTTTAAGTAATCTATCTAGCATGTAGCACTAACTTCTTTTTACTGTAGGTGACACAGTTGACTGTGGTGCTAGATTCTCTACTGGAGAATGAGGACTTTATTACTGAGGAGCTGGAGTGTTATTTTCTGGAGGCACTCTATTGTTCATTGGGGGCTTGTCTCCTGGAAAATGGCAGACAGAAGTTTGATGGTTTTATCAAAAAGTTGTCCTCTCTAAACACTGTTCATGATGAGAAAGTGCTTGCAGGCCCTGGACAAATTCCCGGTGAGGTGGAAGCAGCGTCCAAAATTTACTTATTGCAGTACCTGTTATTGGCAGTGAATGAAGAAAATATAACTATTTCTTATGAAACAGTACATTATTTTATCATTTATCAAAATGACAAACAACACATATACTGTGTAACTCCATATACAAGATCAGCCAGCTCTTATTTTTCTATGAAAGGGCAACTGTCACAAAAACAAGATATATTATGATTTTGTTCCTCATAAAAAAAAATGTATTCAATTAAA